>CAXITT010000024.1:69056-82802 GCA_964033795.1 Lymnaea stagnalis | reverse complement strand
GTTCTATCCTAACGTACACAACCAATCTGTATGCAGGTATTTTAGCTAAAGTGTAGGATTTAAAAGTTTTCAACTCGTACAGTGAACCAACTGATCTCGAACACGCGTCCTCGCACATAGCTTACATGCCTACGGACATTAGCTTACATGCCTACGGCACACACACACACACACACACAATGTGGCTTTCATTGACCTGTCTTTTAACCGACCACGGACCTCCCGAGGGTCCCCCGGATAGGGTTTGGGGGGGGGGGCAGAGGATAGGGGGAATGGGATGCAACGTAAATATATACGAAGGCTTTTTCGCAACTTCCCTCCAGGGCGTCCATGTTAAGATCACCTACCTATAGGATAACCGGGCCCCCGGGGGGGAGGTGGGGGAGGAAAGGTCATTCTTTTGCAACGATAAAACAAATGTCATACCTTCATCCCATTGAACCACAGCTCCACTGATAGGTGAACTATATTTCTTAACCTAACCTTTACTAACCGATCAGATCTTCAGAGTCGTAGTTGGTTGAGATGGCAAGAAATGATGCAGTTTGAATTGTTCCACTGAACCTAATTGTACGGCATTTGTTTCTGTTTGAATCCGAATGTGTCTTGTAGTCTTTTTTGGTGAGTTTTTTCTTTTTCTTTGTGGATATATGAGATTTGAACCGTAAAATATGATGTTTCTATGCGGTCATATTCAATGTGGTGGGTTGACACTGAACGAGGCAATTTATCCCTTTTCTAGGCAAAGGGTACAGGAAACGAATTAGGTGTCTGTGATATAGCTCTACAGTGTAGTGCTTACGGTGTAGTGTAGTTCTTGTACATCATTCTAGCGCAGTGGTTCTCAACCTGTGGGTCGCGACCCATTTTGGGGGGTCGAACGCCCCTTACGCAGGGGTCGCCTAAGACCATCGCAAAACAAATGTTTATGAAGTGGCAACGAGAATAGTTTTATGTTTGGGGAGGTCACCACAACCTAAGGAACTGTAATAAGGGTCGGTTGAGAACCACTGTTCTAGAGTAATCCGGAGCAGCGATTCTCACCTTTTGTTTCTTTTTTGTTAAGTGGTGAGCAATAATTATTACGATAGGGGCACAATTTAGTTATCATTGTTCCTATTTTTTTTTTTTTATCTTCTGAAATTTATCACCTCTCGCTGACCAGTGACCACGGACACCTAGCGGACTGTTGCTGGTCCGTGGACCACCATTTAAATAAGCACAGGTCAGACAGCTTAAAGCACTATTTTATCAAACTTCTAAAAAAATGCTGTCCTGTTAGAGTGTTGAAATGAAACTACTCTGACAGAACCGCCTAGAATTTAATTTAATACCAACCGACCGTATATAAGAACAGATGTCGCTTCACCGCTCAAGCGGAACATATCATGTTTGTTTGTTGTCACATTTACATTTCGGCAAGGGAAGAAAACATGTGTTACATTTTTTTTTTTTAAAGATACAGCAAATTGTATCTGAAAACATTCAGTCAACCCGTGAAGGTCTTCAAGTGTATCTTGTCACCTTCAAAAAACAAAAACAAAACAACAACAGCAAGAGAAAACAGAATTTCAAAATAAATTTAATAAATAGCTACAGAGAAATGTCTGGTTACATTTCAAACATGCCAGACATGTTTAAGCAACACCATTGGATCAGGATCCCATGTTACTCCAGGTTTGGGTCCATTCTGTTGAATATTTTTGAGACGGGAAAGGTTGCATTCAAACCAGGCTTCACGCCACCGGTTACTGCTTAAAGATTTAGTTTTAGCCTGCAGTTCTCTTAAATTTTAAGTTTCAAAAGGAAACAAATGGACACATGTGTACGTTTTTTTAACGGAAGTCCCACCCCCTCAACACCACCCCCTATTTTTAAAACGCCTGTTTTTCTGGATCTCTTAAGTTGCCAAACATCAAGTTGCCAAGCATCAAGTTGCCAAACATCAAGTTGCCAAACATCAAGTTGGCCATGGGCAACAGGACACATATCTTTGTACTCTAATGTGAGTCAGGACTCATTCAGCGTAAAATCAAGGCCCACGCCCCAGTTAGCAGGGATAATGGCTTTGTTTCATACAAGTTCTTGTTGTACCTGCTGCAACCATGGCAACCCACGGATCAAACGACTGCTCAAGCCGTGTCCATTTCGTCATTAACGGAAACTGTCAAGGAACCTGGAAAATATCAATGATATTCCCAGTCCTCCCCCCCCCCCCCCCCCAAACAACAACATCACCTCTTTGCTATTGTGACCATTGAGAATATCGTCACAATAACGGTTTCTGTCTGACGGTTGTTATAGTACAGCCTGGGTTGGTGTTGTTTTTTTAAAAATCTAATTTGGATTCATCGCGTTGATCGTCCTTGGCACGCGATGATGACCAAGGCATCTTTGGACTTGAGAGGTAGATCTTGAATTGAGTTGTATTTTGTTTAAAGTGAGGAAGAGTTGTTCCCTTTTTGTCAGCCTCCCTGTCCCGTCCTTATCGTTTTGAGGCGATGGCAAGACTTGGTCAAGACGGCTGGAAATAGACCAGGACGCACCTTTATATTGATCTTGATATTGACGTCACCGATTCAGTGTGGAGCGCCAATACTTTTACCCACCACTCCCTTGACTGGGAAAAGATTGTTTACGCTCAAATACACTCTATTTCTTTTCAAGAATTCTATCAGGTTAAGGAATTTTCTAGTACTTTGTTTCTCGATGGTTCNATTAAAACATTACTAAAAAATGGTTGCCCCCCCCCCCTGGAAAGTTAATCAATCCCCCCCCCCCAGAAAGTTTTCTGCGGGCGCCCATGCTAGCTTTGGTATAGTTTTCTCTTTGAATAGTGGTTTCCATCTCCTTGTTACTTACTGTTCATCAAACGAGCTAAACGTTTTAAAAACTATTTAATAAATTTAGAAAAAGCCATGGGAACGGTACGTAAAATTGTCTCATAAAACTAAACTGTTATTTTAAGTCCTACGAAGGCCGGTCTCAAATCTCGACTTCTTATATCTATTTTCAATTTTTTAAAATAATTATTTATTCACTTTAAGTTGTTTATTTTTCCTTAAAACTTTAACGTGATCAAATATGACGAGGGCTTGAACTCCAAATCCACACACACAAAGTGCGTCTGTGTTTTCTGCTAGCACGCGCTGATCTAAGGGAAGATCAACTTTAATCACTCCAAAGTAAAAACACTAATGCGTGCATAGCTCTGGTAATCGTCCATTCCTAGAAGGTTCTAGAGTTCTCAAACATCGGACCCGTTGTTGACGCTTGTCTGTTGCCATCCACTGTCCCCCCCTCCCCACAAACACTAAGGATAATGAGGTCTTTATGAAAACCGTGCCCCCCCCTCCTCTGTTTGCTCTCAGTTCTGTTCGAACAAACGCTCCCCCCCCCCCACTGCCGTGAGCACATGCCGCATCCATAATTAATACCCTATAAGGTTTCTGATGTCGTCCACGTATCACTCCCTCCCCCCTTCCGCCCCAACCATTTCGCTCCAGGTTCCAGGTCACATCAACCGGGTATTTTGTGACATAGAGGTCAGGATCGATACATACTGCAGTTGAGGTTGGACTGAAAAAAAGGACACATATTTGAGTCTAATTGCCTTTAAGTCAAGCTCCACCACCCATCTTTTTTTTTCATTTTCACACTCCCCGCCTCTTTCTGTGCATCCCGGGGTAAGTGGACATTCCGATGTGCCGAGAGCAGAGAATTTCACTCGGGGTAAGTTGACATCCCGATGTGCCGAGAGCACAGTATTTCACCCGGTGTAAGTCGAAATCCCGATGTGCCGAGAGCAGAGAATTTCACCCGGGGTAAGTCGAAATCCCGATGTGCCGAGAGCAGATGAACCTGGAAAATATCAATGATATTCCCCGTCCTCCCCCCCCCCCCCCCCCAAACAACAACATCACCTCTTTGCTATTGTGACCATTGAGAATATCGTCACAATAACGGTTTCTGTCTGACGGTTGTTATAGTACAGCCTGGGTTGGTGTTGTTTTTTTAAAAATCTAATTTGGATTCATCGCGTTGATCGTCCTTGGCACGCGATGATGACCAAGGCATCTTTGGACTTGAGAGGTAGATCTTGAATTGAGTTGTATTTTGTTTAAAGTGAGGAAGAGTTGTTCCCTTTTTGTCAGCCTCCCTGTCCCGTCCTTATCGTTTTGAGGCGATGGCAAGACTTGGTCAAGACGGCTGGAAATAGACCAGGACGCACCTTTATATTGATCTTGATATTGACGTCACCGATTCAGTGTGGAGCGCCAATACTTTTACCCACCACTCCCTTGACTGGGAAAAGATTGTTTACGCTCAAATACACTCTATTTCTTTTCAAGAATTCTATCAGGTTAAGGAATTTTCTAGTACTTTGTTTCTCGATGGTTCTACTTACTCCATATATATATATATATACATATGGAGTTTTTCCCTTAAGACCCTAAGATAATCACGAGACGTAATATACTTACATGCTTGTAAACTTGACGTGTGTTTCTAATTTACTATTTTTATCTTTGGAGTATTGTCCTTTTTCACTAACCATTCTGTAAGTTGATGTAATTTTTTTTTTTCCTGGGCATTTTATTTTGTATTATTTATATAAATTTTATAAGATAAGATTCTTTTATTGATCCAAATAAATGGATTTTTTTAAATTGCATTGTACATCTTTAGCACATAAGTGAAACACTTGAGGACAAGACATTTATAATAAATTATCTCACACAGCCATTCAGTGAGTTCTCTTAGCCAAATCGGGGCTTATTAGTTCTAAGAGGGAGCACGCCGGTAAATTCGTACAGATTGGGGAACAAAATAATTTGTATACCCTTCAGTCCTCGCCTGGATGGAAAGAATTCGCCCCGAACGGCCCGATCCTGAGTATCTGTGATGAAGAGGGTGGGATCATCCAAAATGTGTTTAGCTTTACAAAAACATCTTTCTTCAAATAGTTCTTCAAGCGAAGGATGTTTAGTTTGTGTTATGTTCCAAGCTTTCTTGATTAGTCGGTTTATGCGGTGTTTAATAGCACTAGTATAATTAAATTGAACGTTGCTAATAGCACTAGCTGTCATGGGTGACTGCAGGGGGGGGAGGGGGGTCACTTACCTCCCCCCCCCTCCGGATTGATTGGATAAAAAAAATTAGACCAAAATAGACAAAAAATGTATTAAAGTAAAGAGAAAATAAAGAGAAAGTAACTAAGCTGATGTCCTGTCCGTTCGTTCACCATACAAATACGTTACAGTAAATTAAAACTATATTAAAACATTACTAAAAAATGTTTGCCCCCCCCCCCTGGAAAGTTAATCAATNTTTCTCTTTGAATAGTGGTTTCCATCTCCTTGTTACTTACTGTTCATCAAACGAGCTAAACGTTTTAAAAACTATTTAATAAATTTAGAAAAAGCCATGGGAACGGTACGTAAAATTGTCTCATAAAACTAAACTGTTATTTTAAGTCCTACGAAGGCCGGTCTCAAATCTCGACTTCTTATATCTATTTTCAATTTTTTAAAATAATTATTTATTCACTTTAAGTTGTTTATTTTTCCTTAAAACTTTAACGTGATCAAATATGACGAGGGCTTGAACTCCAAATCCACACACACAAAGTGCGTCTGTGTTTTCTGCTAGCACGCGCTGATCTAAGGGAAGATCAACTTTAATCACTCCAAAGTAAAAACACTAATGCGTGCATAGCTCTGGTAATCGTCCATTCCTAGAAGGTTCTAGAGTTCTCAAACATCGGACCCGTTGTTGACGCTTGTCTGTTGCCATCCACTGTCCCCCCCTCCCCACAAACACTAAGGATAATGAGGTCTTTATGAAAACCGTGCCCCCCCCTCCTCTGTTTGCTCTCAGTTCTGTTCGAACAAACGCTCCCCCCCCCCCACTGCCGTGAGCACATGCCGCATCCATAATTAATACCCTATAAGGTTTCTGATGTCGTCCACGTATCACTCCCTCCCCCCTTCCGCCCCAACCATTTCGCTCCAGGTTCCAGGTCACATCAACCGGGTATTTTGTGACATAGAGGTCAGGATCGATACATACTGCAGTTGAGGTTGGACTGAAAAAAAGGACACATATTTGAGTCTAATTGCCTTTAAGTCAAGCTCCACCACCCATCTTTTTTTTTCATTTTCACACTCCCCGCCTCTTTCTGTGCATCCCGGGGTAAGTGGACATTCCGATGTGCCGAGAGCAGAGAATTTAACTCGGGGTAAGTTGACATCCCGATGTGCCGAGAGCACAGTATTTCACCCGGTGTAAGTCGAAATCCCGATGTGCCGAGAGCAGAGAATTTCACCCGGTGTAAGTCGAAATCCCGATGTGCCGAGAGCAGAGAATTTCACCCGGTGTAAGTCGACATCCCGATGTGCTGAGAGCAGAGTATTTCACCCGGTGTAAGTCGACATCCCGATGTGCCGAGAGCAGAGAATTTCACCCGGTGTAAGTCGACATCCCGATGTGCCGAGAGCAGAGAATTTCACCCGGGTTAACGCCTCAATCCCGGTCCGAAGGTCCATTATTTAGTAGTAGGGGGGGGGGGTTGCGGACAGGGTAGTCCGCCCAGGAGGCACTTTTTTTTCCTCTTTATTTTGAAGGGTAGTATTTTTGGCCAACTTCGTGATCTTTTTTTTTGTTTCGTGGAAGGGCGCCGGGAAAAAGCTAGAACCGCCCCAGGCGGCACCAGCTCCTGGCTCGCCACATCAAGGAGTGTTATTTATTTCATTTTTACAGTTGCTAGATTTTACGTCCTATATAAATACATACTAAAAATATTATATTATTACCTTATACGTTTCGGATGGTGGGGACCATTCATGATAGTTCCTGCCGACCGCTTACCCCCAATCCGATTTGTCTGACCAACGGTCGCAACCAGTCTCTGAAAGACCGTTAAATTGGATGACCATTTGACCTCCCCGAGATGCGATTAAAAATTTGACCTTTTTTTAAAAAAAAAATATCGAAAGAAATAAGTTAGAGGAGAGGGAAGAAAGTTTACGGTATCAATCATTGCAGTGACCCGACCCCACCCCACCCCACCCCCCACCCCCTCTCGGTCCATAGTTCCAATTAAATATAAATATATTTAGTCTTTTTGTGACGGTCTATGTTTTGACCATTATTATTTATTGTGTTTATGGGCGGGGGAACAAGTGGATCAAAACGTCATGGACGTTGTTCAACGTTGTCTCCGTGTGCCAATTTTGTCGAGCGGTACTTCTTGTATTCCCACTCACAAAATGTTTCTTTTCATACAGGCTTCCAGAACGCATTGACCAGAAGCAGGCATTGATCTATATTATTATTAATTTTGTTTTTAACAGAGTTTTATTGCTAGTCAACACGCTGTTCGAGCAATGCAAAGATTCACATTTCTCACTAAAGACAAATTACTTCTGAAGAAAGAAAAAAAATACTAAAAATAATCCGATAACCTACACGCTTTAATACAAAACTTTCTAGAGATTTGAGGGAACGACCCAACAGCTCTATTTTAAAGACTACCAATGAAATTGTGACAATGTGTGTCCGGACACTCCAAAGTCCATATGTGTGTCCGGACTCTCCAAAGTTGCAATCTGTGTCCGGACTCTCCAAAGTTGCAATCTGTGTCCGGACTCTCCAAAGTTGCAATCTGTGTCCGGACTCTCCAAAGTTGCAATCTGTGTCCGGACACTCCAAAGTCACAATGTGTGTCCGGACACTCCAAAGTCCATGTGTGTGTCCGGACTCTCCAAAGTTGCAATCTGTATCCGGACTCTCCAAAGTTGCAACCTGTGTCCGGACACTCCAAAGTCTCAATGTGTGTCCGGACACTCCAAAGTCGCAAGCTCTGTCCTCACACTCCAAAGTCGTAATTTCACTCCAGCAGACACTCCAAAGTTTCAAGTTTCTTAACTAAAAGTGTCATAGATTGAATATGGACCAAAAGAATTCATGTTCCCGCCTTAAACTCACGAAAACATCAATGCACACAGAACACACATACAAGATTAAACAATATCAGTGATATAAAATTGAATTGGACCAAAAATTTTCACCCCTACCCTTTTCTAAAAAAAATATTGCTTCTCGGGTCTGGGGGCTAAGGATGTGGTCCCATTTTTTCAGCTAACGTTAAAACACGAGATAATGTTGTACACTGTACACAATCCGTGTCGCTGTATACACAATCCGTGTCGCTGTACACAATCCGTGTCGCTGTACACACCCCCAGTGCTCTAAATGGGGAGTCGGTGCCCGGAGTTTTTATATGAGATGCAATGTTTAGAGCAACTCTCGACGTCATTTCCCAAATTATCTTTAATGAAATGTTTGAACACCGCAAGACACAATCAAGAGGTATGGATTCACGCACCTGTTCGGATCGCTCTTGCTTTGCGAACTGTGAATACATTTTATGTCCGCGAAGTACGATGAGCGTAAAGTGAAGGTTCGGGTGCTTTCAACAAACGTGATACTGTTGCAGCAATTTGTTTTGATTTTACAATAGTGTGTGCATGACGAACTCCCCGAGCTCAGATTGGACGGACCCTTGGCAACAACTTTCTCCTTCCTCTTCTTATCGTGGCATGCCAGGACGGCTTTGGCGACATTTCAGCCAATCAGAATCCTCGTTTTATGAGAATTTCGGGTTGGAGAGATATTTGGAGGGGGGGGGGAAGAAGAAATGGGGATTGGGTGGGGCATTTATATGACGATTATAAAAATAAGTTGTCTGGAGAGAGACCGGGGGGGGGGGGGTGAGAGATCCTATATGTTTTTTTATCTTAAGTTCCCACAGCTTAAGGGGCTGTTCAAACTTTCGTTGCTGAAAATTAGGAGACTTTCTTCCTTGTTAATAATCAAACAAACAAAATTTCGGGTCAAATATCTACTTTATTTCGTTGAATGTCTGTTACGTGAAATGAAATGCTGTAGAGACACACGAAGGCCGGCGTTATAGATGAGTATTATAATTAAACTTGCAAAAAAAATTTTAACAGTTAAGGAACACTTTTTTGTGCCTTTTACCATTTGAATTGATGGTTCACTTGAATGGCTTGTAACCGACTGATCTATACGCAGGCTGATTTCTGCTCGACACGAATATTGTAGTATAGACTTATGAAGTTTATAAAAAAAAGTTCTCTCGACTCCTACGCTACAATTTCTACCTTTTGACATATCGAGGTGTCTGACTACGTAGTTACATTGACTTAATGAGGTGTCTGACGGAGTGGTTACATTGACTTAATGAGGTGTCTGACGGAGTGGTTACATTGAATTAATGGGGTGTCTGACTACGTAGTTACATTGACTTAATGAGGTGTCTGACTACGTAGTTACATTGACTTAATGAGGTGTCTGACGGAGTGGTTACATTGAATTAATGGGGTGTCTGACTACGTAGTTACATTGACTTAATGAGGTGTCTGACGGAGTGGTTACATTGACTTAATGAGGTGTCTGACTACGTAGTTACATTGACTTAATGAGGTGTCTGACGGAGTGGTTACATTGAATTAATGGGGTGTCTAAGTAGTTACATTGACTTAATGAGGTGTCTGACTGAGTGGTTACATTGACTTAATGAGGTGTCTGACTGAGTGGTTACATTGACTTAATGAGGTGTCTGACTGAGTGGTTACATTGAATTAATAGGGTGTCTAAGTAGTTACATTGACTTAATGAGGTGTCTGACTGAGTGGTTACATTGACTTAATGAGGTGTCTGACTGAGTGGTTACATTGACTTAATGAGGTGTCTGACTGAGTGGTTACATTGACTTAATGAGGTGTCTGACTGAGTGGTTACATTGACTTAATGAGGTGTCTAACTGAGTGGTTACATTGACTTAATGAGGTGTCTGACTGAGTGGTTACATTGACTTAATAAGGTGTCTGACTGAGTTGTTACATTGACTTAACTAGGTGTGTGACTGAGTGGTTACATTGACTTAATGAGGTGTCTGACTGAGTGGTTACATGGACTTAATGAGGTGTCTGACTGAGTGGTTACATTGACTTAATGAGGTGTCTGACTGAGTGGTTACATTGACTTAATGAGGTGTCTAACTGAGTGGTTACATTGACTTAATGAGGTGTCTGACTGAGTGGTTACATTGACTTAATAAGGTGTCTGACTGAGTGGTTACATTGACTTAACTAGGTGTCTGACTGAGTGGTTACATTGACTTAATGAGGTTTCTGACTGAGTGGTTACATTGACTTAATGAGGTGTCTGACTGAGTGGTTACATTGACTTAATGAGGTGTCTGACTGAGTGGTTACATTGACTTAATGAGGTGTCTGACAGAGTGGTACATTGACTTAATGAGGTGTCTGACTGAGTGGTTACATTGACTTAATGAGGTGTCTGACTGAGTGGTTACATTGACTTAATGAGGTGTCTAACTGAGTGGTTACATTGACTTAACGAGGTGTCTGACTGAGTGGTTACATTGACTTAATGAGGTGTCTGACTGAGTGGTTACATTGACTTAATGAGGTGTCTGACTGAGTGGTTACATTGACTTAATGAGGTGTCACTGACTCACCAATGTATGACTTAATGAGGTGTCTGACTGAGTGGTTACATTGACTTAATGAGGTGTCTGACTGAGTGGTTACATTGACTTAATGAGGTGTCTGACTGAGTGGTTACATTGACTTAACGAGGTGTCTGACTGAGTGGTTACATTGACTTAATGAGGTGTCTGACTGAGTGGTTACATTGACTTATTGAGGTGTCTGACTGAGTGGTTACATTGAATTAATGGGGTGTCTAAGTAGTTACATTGACTTATTGAGGTGTCTGACTGAGTGGTTACATTGAATTAATGGGGTGTCTAAGTAGTTACATTGACTTAATGAGGTGTCTGACTGACTGGTTACATTGACTTAATGAGGTGTCTGACTGAGTTGTTACATTGACTTAATGAGGTGTCTAAGTAGTTACGTTGAATTAATGAGGTGTCTGACTCAGTAGTTACATTGACTTAATAGGGTGTCTTACTAAGTTTTTACATTGATTATTGGGGTGTCTGACTAAGTTGTTATACTTACTTAATGAGGTGTCTGACTAAGAGGTTACATTGAAATGTGAGATCATAAGTTACTTTTTCGTGTTTTTTTTTTAATAACACTTATGGATTTGCTAAGTCTGTATGAAGACTTGTTTTTTTTTTTTGTTTTTTTTAATAACATTTTGTGATTCTCTAAGTTTATATAGAGATATATTTGTTTTTGAAATAACACTTTTGAACTTCTTGAATGTGTATAAAGACATTTTAAAAAAAAACACTTTGGGATATGTGACCGTAAAAGCGCTTTACATCCGGTGTGCCGCTTTTCGGACAGTCTGTCCCTCTACATCCGGTGTGCCGCTTTTCGGCCAGTGTGTCCCTCTACATCCGGTGTGCCGCTTTTCGGCCAGTGTGTCCCTTTACATCCGGTGTGCCGCTTTTCGGCCAGTGTTTCCCTTTACATCCGGTGTGCCGCTTTTCGGCCAGTGTGTCCCTCTACATCCGGTGTGCCGCTTTTCGGCCAGTGTGTCCCTTTACATCCGGTGTGCCGCTTTTCGGCCAGTGTGTCCCTTTACATCCGGTGTGCCGCTTTTCGGCCAGTGTGTCCCTCTACATCCGGTGTGCCGCTTTTCGGCCAGTGTGTCCCTCTACATCTTAGAATTCAATCATTTAAGATCAATGTTTTTTTAATATTTTTTAAAAGAATTTTTTTTCTTAATATTTGAATGAAGTATCGTAAGGTTTTTATTTAAAAGAAAAATCGAAAATTCGCTCCCCTCAATGAACGGTTTTGCCAAACTTAAGTTAAACTTTAAAAGTTTTACAGTAAATTTGTCGTGATATCCAATTCCTTCAAGAGCTGAAAGGTTAGAAGGATCTAGTTAGCGTTCAGCCATGGAAAAAGAATAAATAAAAGGAGTTAAATTGGACCAAAAGGTGCAAATGCATAATTTTGTACAGGACCTCTGCTCCCAGACAACCGCCAAGCTCAACCTGGTGAAAAAACTGGCTTGCACAAGTTGGGGCGTGGGCGCAAGTACGCTTAGAGCTCTTTTCCTAAGCAGTGTAAGGTCAGTGATGGATTACAGCATGCCGGTCCAATCCTTTGCAAGCAAGACCGCACTGGAAAAACTGGGCCGAATCCAGAATCAGGCTCTGAGATTCATCTGTGGCGCATACAGGACTACTCCCTCAGCTGCTGTAGAGGTCTTGGCCAATGTAGAACCGTTACAAATTAGGAGGGAAAAGTCAATATTAAGTACCGTAGAGAGGACCGGTGGCTCGACAAAAACGAACTAGCCTTCCAAATGCAGAATAACTGGGTGGGCGGCAGGAGACTAAAGAGGTCCTCTTTCATGCACCAGGTCGTGGAGCTGGAAAGGACAGTCACCTTGCCCCCAAATAGAGAACGTCAGACCTTAATCCCAGTTAATCCGCCATATGCGGAGCCCTCACGTCCCTCTATACATTTGGCCTTGACTGATGCAGCAGTGACGAAACGCAGCCCTAAACATGTTCAGAAAGCGGCTGCCCTTGAGACCATGGATGTGTTCACACACATACCAGTGAAAGTGTTCACGGACGGCTCTGCCAACCTGAGAGAAAAAACTGCTGGGTACGGTGCGCTCATACTGTATCCAGTGGGAGGACAACCCACTGAAGAACTCTCGGGGCCTTGTGGGACTGCAGCGTCAAATTTTGATGAGGAGCTTATAGCTATGCACATGGCCTTGGAGAGAGTCCACGACACTTTGAATGGGACGGAACATGCGGGGCTTGATGTGGTTGTTTACTCAGACTCAAGATCTGCTCTTGAGATCTTGGGAAAGAGACAGGGTACCACACACTTGGTCGACGTCATTACCAACGACGTGTGCAAACTTGGTGAACTAGGGTGCAAGGTTACAATACAGTGGATACCAGTGCACGTCAACATCAGTGGCAATGAGAGAACGGACACTCTGGCGAAAACCGGGGCTGCCCAGCCTCAGCCAGAAGTACCAATGACTTTCTTGGGAATTAAACACTGGCTGGCGGACCACTTCAGGCAGAAGTGGTACAGGCAATGGGCTGACAACACGACCGCCAGAGGCGTCTATTCAAACTTGCCCACTCCTGGTGGGGGTTAGGACGCAGATCGTAGAGTTTAGTGACGCAGATGCGCACCGAGCACTGCCTCTTGCGCACATATTTCTGGCGGTTGGATAACAACAGAGATCCTACCTGCCGGCACTGCAGCCTGGCCCCGGAAACCCTAGAGCATCTGTTGACCGAGTGACCCTCACTAGATCTCCCGGGGGAAGCCAGGGCGGTTGGAGGATCCTTTGTGAGGGAAATGTTGTATGGCTCACCTCAACAGATGGAGTTGATAGCCAATTTACTAGCCGGGGTCATAAGAGAGTAATCTCAGACACTCACCAGAATATGTGTGTTAGTTAGCGTTCAGCGAAGAGGCGTTGCACCAAACAGAAGGGGACTTGACTGCAGAAGCCTCATTCAAGGGCGGAAAGGGAATTGTGTATGAAATTATTAAACAGCTTTGGTAAGCAAAGTGTAGCCATCCATTAGGGTATCTGTAATTAGCTCATGCATTGAATTCCCACCATTTGTAAAACTTAGTTGAGTGTACGAAATGGAATTTGATGTTTACGAACGTTAGCATCAATTTGTTTCAATGCAGAACCCCCCCCCCCCCACCCCCCCCCCCC
>CAXITT010000024.1:38785-63912 GCA_964033795.1 Lymnaea stagnalis | reverse complement strand
CCCCCCCCCCCCACTAAAACCCCCCTTTTTTTCCCTCGGAGTATATCAGTGGTTGCGAAGGGCTCCCCGAATAATGTCTTTGTAGTTTTTAGTAGAATGTCAGCGTCGGACCCAGAAGATGGTCAATACCGTCTGCAACAACGGAAATCTTTGAGAGGTCCTCCAGATCAGAGGTTGGTTGGGTTTTTTTTCCAGAAACGTGCAGACGAGATGCCGAAAAATATTATTAATATAAAAATTATGTTCCTAGTGGATGTTTTTATGTTTACCAGATTTTTATTAACTTTTTTTTTTCTGGGAGTTTTTTTTTTTTTTATATCTTGGGTTTTGATATATCGCATCAAGTGTTGGATTTCTTCTCAATTTTCATCTTAAAACAATAATTTGGCTGTTTAAAAAAAAATTGAATAAGAATAATTGTTCAGTGTTTAGCTTCCTTAACACATCGCTGTTGACCTACCTTCAACCCCTTCTTTTGTCATTTGGCAAACAATTAAATTTAGTAACAAAAACAAAGGTCATTTATTCGACACATTGCCCATACCATGTTGGGGAAAAAACAACTATAACATATCAGCGTGAGCTAAGGCAAATTAAATGAAAAGATGCAGAGGTTTTCTGCTCGGTATACATGCAGATATCACTCTTGATTTCATTGCGCTCCTCACTGGTGCAGGTGTCCTTCTATAGGGTGACCACTTTAAAAAAAAAAAAAAGAAATTAAACCAAGACTTACCAAAATAAAATAAAATTTAAAACCATGACTTTAAAAACCCATGTGCGTCATAGGTGTCTGAAACTAAACAAGTATTGGCGGTTACGCTGAAAATCAGTCAGGCTTATCGTTACCCCGAGTTGGATTAATCCCGATTCTTTTCGTTTAAGTCAGTTATTTATGCTTCGATCTCAGATGCGTACCTGATTTGACGAATAATTGATTGTTTGATTGTTTTATATTATTGTTTAAAGTGTGTAGTCTTAAAGTTGTGTGGTTTCAGCTCACGACAAACTCAGACAAATGTTTAAAAAAAAAAAAATAAACAGTGCTATCCTGATAAAAATCAGGAGGCTATCCATGTAATGTCATTCACGATTTTCGTTTTGTAAAGTTGGCATTGAGATTTTATGTTGTTGCACTTCAGAAACCCACCTCCGACACCAAGTGTACTTTAGAAACCCAACTTCGACACCAATGCACTTTCTACCGCACCATTAATTACTAACACCCCCCCCCCCCCTTTTCTCACCTGAAGCTGGCTTCAAGGTCAAATATTGGTGGGTGGGGGGGGGGGGGGAAGGGGTAGGTAGCATTGATTTTGTTGCGAGGACCGGGGTAGCACTGATGAGTGTTAAGAAGAATTTATATTTTGATAGGTCTTCTATCAATCTTATGCCAGGTCAAATCTGTTGCTAGATTTATTTATTTTTAATTGCATTATTTTATTTCCTTTTTTTTTTTTGAAAGTCGTGTTTTAATAGATATGGATTGAATCTGTCATCGATCTATGGATTAGATCTGTCATTCAGATATGGATTTGCTTTGTGACTCGGATACGGATTAGTTCTGTCACAGCGATAGGGAAAGTTTCTGTCCCGCACATGAGGATTTGTTCTGTCACTGAGCTATGGAGACGGCGTATCAACTCTGCTATCTATCAAAATCCCAAGCGCACTCTAAGCGAAACGGATATTGGAACAACTAGTGTTTGACATGATGCAATGTTACATTACTAGCTACTGTCACACTCGGTGCTATATTTTCAATGTCCCCACCGATGGGCATAACAGCCCCCCACCCCACCCCAACTCGTTCAGTGCCTAAAGCCGAGAATAGAATGTGTTGCGACACGACACGATTCGTAGCTCTTCACCGTTTCAACAGCGCGGGCGGGGGGGGGGGGGGGGGGTTGCTTTCCCGTCGCGTATCCATTTTTTGTATTTCTGTTCCGCTTTATGGATGAGCCAACACAAATATGGTAAAACGGTGGGGGTAAAAGTGGGGGTAGGAAGGCTGAAGGTATTTTTTTTTTTTTAAGTATCATTCGGGAGCCATCAAAATAAGGGTTTCGTTGGACATTTAGCTACAGTTGGTGGGTGGGGTGGTATATCTGCAGTGGGTAAAGGGCACGATATTATTAATGATGACGTTCGTGGCGCTGACAAAGACTCGAAAATCTTCTAAAGACTCGAAAATCTTCTAACACACCAACAAGGTCATGGACATGTTCTTCTGATAGAATTCTTGCTGGGGAACCCCACCCCCCCCCACTAAAACCCCCCTTTTTTTCCCTCGGAGTATATCAGTGGTTGCGAAGGGCTCCCCGAATAATGTCTTTGTAGTTTTTAGTAGAATGTCAGCGTCGGACCCAGAAGATGGTCAATACCGTCTGCAACAACGGAAATCTTTGAGAGGTCCTCCAGATCAGAGGTTGGTTGGGTTTTTTTTCCAGAAACGTGCAGACGAGATGCCGAAAAATATTATTAATATAAAAATTATGTTCCTAGTGGATGTTCTTATGTTTACCAGATTTTTATTAACTTTTTTTTTTCTGGGAGTTTTTTTTTTTTTATATCTTGGGTTTTGATATATCGCATCAAGTGTTGGATTTCTTCTCAATTTTCATCTTAAAAAAATAATTTGGCTGTTTAAAAAAAAATTGAATAAGAATAATTGTTCAGTGTTTAGCTTCCTTAACACATCGCTGTTGACCTACCTTCAACCCCTTCTTTTGTCATTTGGCAAACAATTAAATTTAGTAACAAAAACAAAGGTCATTTATTCGACACATTGCCCATACCATGTTGGGGAAAAAACAACTATAACATATCAGCGTGAGCTAAGGCAAATTAAATGAAAAGATGCAGAGGTTTTCTGCTCGGTATACATGCAGATATCACTCTTGATTTCATTGCGCTCCTCACTGGTGCAGGTGTCCTTCTATAGGGTGACCACTTTAAAAAAAAAAAAAGAAATTAAACCAAGACTTACCAAAATAAAATAAAATTTAAAACCATGACTTTAAAAACCCATGTGCGTCATAGGTGTCTGAAACTAAACAAGTATTGGCGGTTACGCTGAAAATCAGTCAGGCTTATCGTTACCCCGAGTTGGATTAATCCCGATTCTTTTCGTTTAAGTCAGTTATTTATGCTTCGATCTCAGATGCGTACCTGATTTGACGAATAATTGATTGTTTGATTGTTTTATATTATTGTTTAAAGTGTGTAGTCTTAAAGTTGTGTGGTTTCAGCTCACGACAAACTCAGACAAATGTTTAAAAAAAAAAAAATAAACAGTGCTATCCTGATAAAAATCAGGAGGCTATCCATGTAATGTCATTCACGATTTTCGTTTTGTAAAGTTGGCATTGAGATTTTATGTTGTTGCACTTCAGAAACCCACCTCCGACACCAAGTGTACTTTAGAAACCCAAATTCGACACCAATGCACTTTCTACCGCACCATTAATTACTAACACCCCCCCCCCCCTTTTCTCACCTGAAGCTGGCTTCAAGGTCAAATATGGTATGGGCATAGAAGTCTATCAACAAAATGTAAACAACTTTCGAAAGTCATGGCGTCTCACCCTAGGTATTGACCCTAAGAAGATCTCATTGAAGTATTTCAACATATTGTATTACTGTCTATTTATCTCAGTTTTTTTTCTCGGTCCTTTAAAGCCTAGTACCACTAAAGAGACAAGGCTGATTGACGATTTCAATATTATTTATTTATTTATTTATTTTTTTAGTTTTCTATTCATTTTCTTAGGGCCGTAACTCAATATAGGCCGGAGTATATGGGGCGGCGGAGGGTGAACCCCTATCTGGTACACGAGATAGAAGTCCAAGCAGGGCGTTCTATAAGAAGGCGTACTGCAGGCTCGCTGGGTGTTTTGTTTCCAGCAACCACGTTCGGCCACATTGTTTCTGAAAGATTCATTGGCCTTTGCCACGTGTAAATCTATGCCTCCCCCCCCTCCCTCCCACACACACACAACCAGACAAAGATCCTTTACAAAGCATACATACTTACCTACAAGAACGTGACTTAAGTGTTTGCCAAAAACTGAAGTTACTATAACCACGGTCCCGTGCACACAGCATGTTCTCAGTTTACCGTAACACCCTGGTCAACCGGCTACGTGTCTGTCTGTGCTCAGTTGGGACAAGGCAACCTCCGGTGGAAGACAACAAATGGGATAACCTGATACACGATCATGTAAGCACGCCCTCCTCTCCTCCCCCCCCCCCCCCCACCCCCCCCAACAACCCCTAAACACTCCGGACATCAAGCTGTAGAAAAATAGGGACGCAATATGTGAAGTAGAAGACAAGGATAAATATCCCATGCTGTGTGGTTTCATTGTTTTGTAATATCCCTATAACACAGTGTCTACCAGAGTGTTCTACTAGAAATATCCCAGAATCCTGCAATATTGTCTTACTTTACACGGGGCCAGCGGCGTGGCTAAGGCTAGTGCTGTTCGAGTCGGCCCAAGCTATCTGGCCGGTTCCCCGCCGTTTTTTTTTTTGAACGAATAAACTCTTCACTTGTCCGAAAATGCCTCTCATAAATGTAACGAAGTATGTGCCGCCCCCTCATTCTTGTGGTGCTGCACGGGCAAGGGCCTAAATATTATATATATAAATAAATAAAACTACTACTACTGATGTGCCGTATATATATATATATATATATATATATATATTCAGTTATTTTTTCTATTATTATAAAGGAGTAGCGATCGAAACGGAGTTAATTTAAATGGGTTGACATCTGTGCTGACAGAGAGTGCACGTCAAGATCCTGAACACACCGAATGTAAACATCTCTATCAACATAGTGTGTACCCTTTCCTGTCAAGCCAATGTCACTGAAGTTCTTGGATTCTGCGTCATTTTGTGTTCGATCTCTCTTAGTATTTAGTCTCTGTTTTTGGGTGGGTTTTTTTTTTTTTTATATTTGTTTCTGTTGTTGTTGCTGTCGAAGGCTTCCAGCCGAAACGTTCGTCTTTCTTCAGGTTGTCCCCTACCCTGTGTGCTACCCTCTGTGTTACCCGGTGTGCTACCCGGTGTGCTACCCTGTGTACTACCCTGTGTGCTAGCCTGTGGGCTACACTGTGTGCTCCCCTTCGTGCTACCCTGTGTGCTACCACGTGTGCTAGCTTTATAATTGCGTCAACCTGAACGCAGTCCAAATTACACTTTTAACAAGCCTGGATGAACTGAATGAAATTCAATTACGTCCCGTTCATTCCAAGCCCGATTTTTATCCAAAGTTCCTATCCACAATACACACGCATCTTTAATTATTTTTTTTTAATCCTTAAATTCGTTCCTCTTGAATAAATCTAAAATAACTTGTTGATTTTGAAAGCTGTGCACTTTTATCTAAGCAAATCTGTTAAGGAGAAGAAGCATTCAGTTGCGTCGTGCACTGCTAGTCTGATGCAAATGTTCCGTGTACTACTACTAACTACTACTACTACTGATGTGTCGTGTACTCCTTCAAACTACTACTACTGATGTGTCGTATACTACTACAAACTACTATTACTGATGTGTCGTGTACTACTACTAACTACTACTACTACTGATGTGTCGTGTACTCCTTCAAACTACTACTACTGATGTGTCGTGTACTCCTACAAACTACTACTACTGATGTGTCGTGGACTACTACAAACTACTACTACTGATGTGTCGTGTACTACTACAAACTACTACTACTGATGTGTCGTGTACTCCTTCAAACTACTACCACTGATGTGTCGTGTACTACTACAAACTACTACTACTGATGTGTCGTGTACTACTACAAACTACTACTACTGATGTGTCGTGTACTACTACAAACTACTACTACTGATGTGTCGTGGACTACTACAAACTACTACTACTGATGTGTCGTGTACTACTACAAACTACTACTACTGATGTGTCGTGGACTACTACAAACTACTACTACTGATGTGTCGTGTACTACTACAAACTACTACTACTGATGTGTCGTGGACTACTACAAACTACTACTACTGATGTGTCGTGTACTACTACAAACTACTACTACTGATGTGTCGTGGACTACTACAAACTACTACTACTGATGTGTCGTGTACTACTACTAACTACTTCTACTGATGTGCCGTGTACTACTACTAACTACTACTACTGATGTGTCGTGTACTCCTACTAAATACTACTACTTATGTGTCG
Source organism: Lymnaea stagnalis (assembly GCA_964033795.1). NCBI lineage: Eukaryota > Metazoa > Mollusca > Gastropoda > Lymnaeidae > Lymnaea > Lymnaea stagnalis. The sequence goes on along the minus strand of CAXITT010000024.1, from coordinate 57,693 downwards.
TGTTGTTGTTTTGTAAATGGTCTGTATTACTCTATATCGTCATTAGTCAAATATAGAGGAGCGAATGTGCGACTTTATTATTGGATTGAAGTCCTCTTTTTAAGTGGGGCGCGTTCAGGAAGTATTTTAACACTGAGCTTATGATTAGTGTTGAGAAGCAATTAAGAAATTAATAGAACGAACCCAGGGGGAGGGTAGGGTGTGTTGTTGACTCTTAGGATCATTTAATCCGACTCCAGTGTAGAAAAAAAAAAGTATAAGTTTTTTTCTTCTTTTTTAAATATATTTTTAAATGTAAAATGTAGCAGTTGAATGAACGGCTTGCATCTAAGCGTCTAATCGCTTTCATGAAATTGTATTCGATTTTGATATCCGGTATTGTTCCCATTTAATGCTGTTGGGTTTTTTTTTAATGTAGCCCATTTTAATCGTAATCGATTGATTCGACGATTCGTCTTGGAGCGATGTTTCTAGGAATGAATAATACAACTCGGCCTGAAGCTGATGGTCTGATTCATGCAGCAAGGTCAAGTCAATGGTGTTAAGTCGTCCGCCCCCTCCCCCCCTTTCCCCACACCCACATTTTTTTTTTCTTTTTTTTTTTTTTGGTTCGCCCCGTCACAACCTTCCGGTGACTACAATATCTAAATATAGCCAACTGTTCTTATCAAATGTTCATTTACAGTTAAACTAAAGCTGTCTTACGAATTACGTTCGCTGTATCACGATAACCATAAATTAATATTGTAATGCCACACGCCATTTACGCCGCAGATTTATTACACCAGCTATTTCTGTAATACGAAAGAAAAACATTTACGCACAAAACACACTTTCGAGACTTTTAAGAATCTTACTGAGCTGAGTCACCGTGACATTTATTTCGTAAAATCAGAGGCATCTGGTAGCGTTAAAAATTTTTTTGTTTTTTTTTTTTTTTTTTTTTGTTTGTGGGGGGGGGGGGGGTAGGGGGGTTGGTGGTGCGGGTCTGAAAATTTAAAGAATGTGTTGTCATTGGCAAAGAGTCTATGTGCCAAGTTTCAGCTTGATAGGATGACGGGAAGCGGGGTCATTTAGCCTTCCGACGCATTTGCCGCTAACACACGAACAACGGCGAAGTTCATGTCAAAAGGATTTACACATGTATTAACTGAAACGGGAGACTCATAACAAGACGGAGCCCGTGACGAGGACTAAAAGTACAAGAGACTAATGTCGTGAAACAAATAACTTTCATGTCAAACAGAATTTATTATTATTATTTTTTTTTTAAAAAGGGAATGTTAAAAAATGCTATATATGGCGGGCACTCGTCACCCGTGTTTTGTTATCAACAAGAAATTCAATGTAATAAAACCCCTTTAAGCATGAAGTCACGACCTATAGGTTCAGAGGTTGCTGTGCCTCGGGTCAGGGTTCCGGAGTTGTATTTATTGTTTTAATCAATGTGTCAGAAAGTGTGCGATTCGAATCCACCGGCTCGGAGTTAAGGAGGATTCGAATACACCGTTTTCGTTTCGAAAGTCGACGATACTCTCAAGATTGAAAGTCGAATAAAAAAAAGCATTCCATTAGTGTACGGCAGTCGAGATTAAACAGGGTCAAAGTTCGGTAGTCGAACACACACATGGGCTGGAAAATATGGGTATGTCGATTACTCTTGGTTAAACGCTGGGAGCCCGAATGCATTGAATAAGAGTGCAAATTCTTGTTCTGGTTCTTAGTGTGACTTTAAAAAAATATCCGCAGACGTGAAAACTTCTCCATTTAGGCAGGGGCAGTTAGTGTTCACGGCAACGGTAACTCAACTAAGCGATATCAAGTGAATATTCAATAAACGGACATAGATGTATTTAACGTACTAAATGTGTAAATGGTCATGTACAGAGATATCCTCCTCGCGAAGACCAGCAGCCGATGTCCAGGGTATGGTATCGATCAGCGGTTATCACACTGTCGTACATGAACCTTTGATAGCACAGTAAATTTACGCAGGAGTTAGACGGTTATGTAACACAACAAAAGAAAAGATAGAGAGTCAAGTCCAGAGACGGAATGCAAGCAAAGTGTTAAGCTTCATTTGTTTCCCTTAAATATAAGATTATTTTAGCGGTGCAGCATTCAAAAACTTTGATAACACCTGCAATAGTTGTGGTTTGTCAAGTGTGTATTGTCAATAGGGCTTCTACCTACCAGCTGTACCAGGATATAACTTCGTAACCTTAAGTTTTTAAGTTTCTAAGTTCTTAAGTCTTGGTGAGCGGAAAGGCTCCGCAAATAACAAGGTAGGTAAAGAAAATATTGTTTAATGTATCGCAGGACCATATGACTTACTTTTCATTTTTTTAATTTTTTTTTTAACAATTAGAAACTTGATTTTCCGAACACATATATTCAGAACCGTCGGTTATCTGAACTAATTTATATTAAACGAAACATATTAATGACGTCGCAATTCGCATGGCCGGGGGCACTGGCGTAAAAACACGGGATTACTATTCCGACCCTTGTCGCACAATCCAAGTAAAATCGAATTTGAAAGAACGAAAGATGTATAATTGTTATGCATAATGTACTGTACAATAAAGCACCATGCTTTTATATGTGCGCATATATGAATGTATGCTCTTCTGGTGCCCGATAAAAACTGTTTTCGGAAATCAGTTCATAACTAATTTGCACGAGCGAATGTTATTCGAACGGAAGTTTGTTCATTAAATAGGTTTGGTCAAATTGGTTTCGGTACAAATTGTTTTGGTACAAATTGGTTTCGATCAAGTTGGTTGGGTACACATTGGTTTGGTACAATTGGTTTGGTACAAATTGGTTTGGTACAAAATGGTTTGGTACAAATTGGTTTGGTACAAAATGGTTTGGTACAAAATGGTTTGGTACAAATTGGTTTCCTACTAATTTCCTGTAACCAATCAAAACAGACGCCTCAACTCATTTAACCTTTAAAGAAAACACCCCCCCCCAAAACTCATTCAACGATCAAAACAGACCCAACTCATTCAACGATCAAAACAGACCCCCCCCCCCCCCCCCCAACTCATTCAACGATCAAAACAGACCCAACTCATTGAACGATCAAAACAGACCCAACTCATTGAACGATCAAAACAGACCCAACTCATTGAACGATCAAAACAGACCCAACTCATTGAACGATCAAAACAGACCCAACTCGTTGAACGATCAAAACAGACCCACATATTGAACGATCAAAACAGACCCAACTCGTTGAACGTTTGACCCAGCCCATATATCGCCCCATAGAAACAGGACCTCAGTTCTTACTTCCAAGCCTGTTGACACGGTTCTCTTCCTGCGACTACCAGAAAGTCAGGCGTCCGCGCCGAAGTCAGATGACTTGTGTTTCGTGACGTAACGACACGAAGTGCAGCCATCCGGAACATAATCTATTGTAATTTATTTCACAGTTGGATTCATTAGCATAGGAAACGTGAGGGTGATCAAAGCAGAGACTTAGATTACAGCTATAAATAGACTATTGTTCAAAATTCACATGACTGAGTGACAAATGTATGTTTTACGATTTGTACCATTATTTGTGTGGGGTGGGGGGGGGAGAGGGGAGAGGGGGGCGTGGGGTGGGCATGTGATTATGAAATGGCTTGATGACTTGTTCGAGTGTTTGTCAAGGCTTGCCGCGTACAAGCAGATAACATTCATGTATAGAGCACAAGAGACATTTAGAGCCCAAGAGACGTTTACCAACAGACATTTAGAGCCAAAGAGACATTCAGAACCCAAGACACATTGAGAGCCCAGGAGACATTCAGAGCCAAAGAGACATTATAGCCCAGAAGATGTTTAGAACCCAAGAGACATTCAGAATCAAAGAAACATTGAAATCCCAGGAGACATTTAGTGCCCAGGAGACATTTAGTGCCCAGGAGACATTTACAGCTCAAGAGACATTTGGAGCCCAATAGACGTTTAGAGCTAAGGAGACATTTTGGAGCCCAAAAGACGTTTAGAGCCTAAGAGACATTTGGAGCCCAATAGACGTTTAGAGCCAAAGAGACATTTAGAGCCCAGGAGACATTTAGCGACCAATAGACGTTTAGAGCCCAAGAGACATTTAGAGCCCAGACAATGTTCACGGTGCACTACAAACTATTTTAAAGCCGCCTAAGTCATTAATGGTGAAAGTTATAGAACAATGCTAATGGGGTATTCAGAAACTTTCGGTACATTTAGGATGTTAAGAGCGGACCACGTGACAGTCCGGGCAACGAGACAGTCCGGACCACGAGACAGTTCACGGTCCTCACAACAATCAAGGGCGGGTGTACCCAACATGAAATGTAGGTGAGCAGGTGTAAGTTTGTGAACCTTTACCATTAAACATCGTTATTTACCCAACATATTACAGGGAAAAGAATACAATTGTCTACAGCTTGACGGAATCTGTAATGCTTTTCCAAATCACAGACATGAACTCGCAAATCTCTTTATCACATTTCATAATAATTTGTATCCTCCTTGCGCATAGATCAAATAAACCATTTTGTGAAACTGCTTAAGAACTTGATATTTGGGATTATGTACATATTAATGTGTACAGAATACAAAAACCAAGTTTGTTAAGCAGTTTCACCATTCTCGTCTTGGCAAAATACACAGCCACACTCTGACAGTCCGCAGAACAGGGCATGCGCCACCGTTTCCCGTACCAGTCGTACGGCATTGTGTCCACTACAATAGTGTACGGAGTTTCTCACGATTTCCAATCGAGTGGCTAACCTCGATGTACACGGATATAGTTTGGGGTGATAGCTAAATAAGTTCCCTGAGACCTGTAACTATCCTGACAACCGCAGGCACTTCAACAAAACATGTAAAATATATGACAGTGTTTAAAGAAAGGGGGAAAATGGTTCAATTCAAATATCTCTCGAATGCAAACAAAACATACAAACTGCATGGCAGTGTTTAAAAAAAAGGGGAAAATGGTTCAAATCAAATATCGCTGGAATACAAACAAAAGAGAAACAAAACGAAAGAAGAAGAAGAAAAACAAAAAGTTGATCAGTGCATCCCTCCATGACTTCATTGGACGTCAGCACCAGTGCTGCTAGATGCAGTTGTAAATCCATTATTTTTACATTGGGAGCATCGTAAACCGAGACTATTTGCACGTGTTATAGTTGTAGAGTTGTCTGTGGCCATAAACCGCGTGCAGTTGGGGGGGGGGGGGGGTAGGAATCGGGGGCCAAAAACAATTGGTGGGTTGGGGTGGGAGGTGGGTGGGGTGGGGGCGGGGGGGGGGGGGGGGGGGGGGGGGGGGTTAGGAATCGTGCGTCAAAATCAAGGTCAGAATTACTTGAGATCCTTTATGGTTGTTGTTGTTGTTAATATCAACGTTGTGTTGTGTAGAAATAAACAGGATATGTGTTGTAGAAATATATAGGTTGTGTGTTGTAGAAATATATAGGTTGTGTGTTGTTGAAATATACAGGTTGTGTGTTGTAGAAATATATAGGTTGTGTGTTGTTGAAATATACAGGTTGTGTGTTGTAGAAATATATAGGTTGTGTGTTGTAGAAATATACAGGTTGTGTGTTGTAGAAATATACAGGATGTGTGTTGTAGAAATATACAGGTTTTGTGTTGTAGAAATATATAGGTTGTGTGTTGTAGAAATATACAGGTTGTGTGTTGTAGAAATATATGTTGTGTGTTGTTGAAATATACAGGTTGTGTGTTGTAAAAAATATAAAGGTTGTGTATTGTTGAAATATACAGGTTTTGTGTTGTAGAAATATATAGGTTGTGTGTTGTAGAAATATACAGGTTGTGTGTTGTAGAAATATATTGGTTATGTGTTTTTTAAATATACAGATTGTGTGTTGTAGAAATATGAAGGTTGTGTGTTGTAGAAATATACAGGTTGTGTGTTGTAGAAATATATGTTGTGTGTTGTTGAAATATACAGGTTGTGTGTTGTAGAAATATACAGGTTGTGTGTTGTAGAAATATATTGGTTATGTGTTTTTTAAATATACAGATTGTGTGTTGTAGAAATATGAAGGTTGTGTGTTGTAGAAATATACAGGTTGTGTGTTGTAGAAATATATGTTGTGTGTTGTTGAAATATACAGGTTGTGTGTTGTAGAAATATACAGGTTGTGTGTTGTAGAAATATACAGGATGTGTGTTGTAGAAATATACAGGTTGTGTGTTGTAGAAATATACAGGTTGTGTGTTGTAGAAATATACAGGTTGTGTGTTGTAGAAATATACAGGTTGTGTGTTGTAGAAATATATAGGCTGGGTGTTGTAGTTTGTTTTTCTTTCAAAATGAAGGTTATCAAATGTTAACAACCGATTCATTGAAACGTTGCACTTGGGAAATGGTGTCGGTGGGCCGTCGAATGTGAGCTCTAAATGCCCCCTCCCCCGGCACACATCCACACGGGCCAGACGCCGGGTTTCCCTTCCGCCAGACTGTGCGGCGGCACGCCGGAAACCTCCCCCATGGCCCTGGGGGGCATCCAGTCACGGAAGACGCTGCTTTTAAAGCCGATTCTCCCGAGGGTTTTGGTGGGTTTGCTTCCACTCTGGGGTAAATGGTGTGGCGTTCTGGGGTAAATGGTGTGCCTTTACCACCCCCCACCTCACACCCACACCCCCCGTCTTTCGGTCGGGACGAAAAGCTGGGACGAAACGGTCGTCGTGGAGCAGCTTTCTCACGGCTAAAATCATCGGCATTTGTTTTTACCGCCACCCAAGCCTCATATCGATTCACGGCAACAAATAATCATGTTCATTGAAACAGAATGCTCACTCTGTAATAGGAGACGTAACTTTTTGTTTTATTTGACTCATCAGTCCTAAATATCCCAACTACATCCCAAACAAAACCCACCTTCATCCTATACAAAAACCACCTACATCCTATGCAAAACCCATCTACAACCCATACACACATACTTATGTGTTCGGCTCTGGTAATTTTCCGGTATAGCTGGAACATTTTTAAAGTAGAATTCAGCATTATTTTGTCCAGTCCATGCTTTGTGACTGTCTGGCCACGCCATTTTGGTTTGGTTCAACGTACGTATGACCGACGCAGAAATTGTCATGCTCGTGAACTTAATGACGTCATTTCTTTCAACTGGTGATTTCCAAAAAATAGCTTTTACGACTTTATTCATCACGTGTACCCATGACGTCATTTACGACGGATCTCCGTTAATTTAACAAATCCTTACTTGGCTACCGAATGTTTTTCATGATGAGTCAATGTTTTAACACCCCTTCACAGGTCGGATTGTACAGGAAAAGGGTGCCCGGTTTGGGGGGGGGGGGGCGTTTATACCTGATCGTGCTAAATAGGAGGCCTCAAGGTTTAATGCAAGATTGATTCATTTAATCGTTTGTGTGTGGCCTCCGATGATAACGATTTGAATGATCGATTACGGACCTCAGTGAACAACAAAAACACAAAAAGTCAGTAATTCTATCCCTGGTGTAAATCAAACATTGAAGCCATGCCAAGCGCCGCCACACAAACATCAGGGGCGTAACCGATAGTATTGAGCTGACCGTGAACAAAGTGATCAGGATTCCCATTGCGTCCAGAGATTCCAGCCCGTGCTAAATAGGTATCCGTATGTCAATGCCTATTGTTTGTTGTTGTTTTTTTTGGTTTTTTTTTTGTTTGCTTTTTTGGGGTTGTTGTTTTTTTTTTTGTTTTTTTTTGGGGGGGGTGGTTACCGGCAGATATTTTTAGATTGCTTTGGGGGCCGTTGTTTGTTTTTTTTTTTTTTTTTTTTTGTTTGCTTTTTTGGGGTTGTTGTTTTTTTTTTTGTTTTTTTTTGGGGGGGGTGGTTACCGGCAGATATTTATAGATTGCTGTGGGCGCCGTTGTTTGCTGTACCCGGGCCTCCCGCCCCAGGGAGCCATAATCCAACCCCGCCCCGCTACAAAAAATCTACAGGGACGATAAATCAGTGCCATCATTTGGACCAGTATCCCACCCCCATCTCCCCAACAATGTGCCCCAGTTCTATAGCTATGCCGGCCCGGTTGGTGCTGCGTACCCGAGCCCCCCCACCCCCTTCTCCCGTTTGCAGTAGCACTTCACAACACTCACCCATCGGACGACCATGCTTATAATTTACCACCGCTCCGTTGAATGAACTCTTGTACTTTTAGTGCCTCAATAAAAACGAAGTAAATATTAGTCCAGGAAAATGCCACTAACCTTGGACGTCACGGTGTTCAGCCCCTACCGCAGTGGCACTCGTGTTTAAGAGATAAATGTTCACATAATGCTGTTGTTGTTTTGTTGTTTTTTTTTAAACAAAGGCGAGTGTTTGCAAAGCGCCCCTAGTAATGAAGCTAAGTCACCATTTCATGTATGTTGTTTCACTTCACAAGTATGCATTGTTACTTGTTCATAATGTGAAATGAACGCTAACGTGTATGTGAACAGTTTTATGTTTGTCTGTTAGTTTGTTATAAAATTTAAACGGCGTTTACAACGTAATAAGTAAATCAACTTATTGACTTATGTCTTTTCACCCCGCATTGGGGCATAGGCCGTCTACGCGAATTTTTCCATTCATCTCGGTCCTGTGCTTTCCTTTCTAGTTGCTTCCAGGTGTATCCCCATACTTTGCGTGTCTGCCTCCAGCTCACGTCTCGGTCTACTCTGTGGCCTTCCTCTCTTCCTTTTTCCATGTGGATTCCATGTTAGGGATTGTTTTCTGGGGTTTTACGAAGAGTGTGTTCTATCCACCTCCATCTTTTTTTTAATGATGTCTTCCAGCAATAGGCTCCTGGTACGTCCTTTCCAGTAAATCTGTGTTGGTGATGGTGTTTGGCCATTTGATGCTCAATTTAAATCGAGAATCGGAGTAAAATTTTCTATTTAGAAATGTTACAAAATTCCTTAAACCGTGCGCATAATTTAAGCTCTCAAATGGTAACGGAATCTAGAGAGGTTTTGGTCAAAGCTTAGTTTAAACCTGAAATATTGTGAAAACATACAAACTGCCCGAATCAAAATAGCCAGCCGTCTTAACTTTCTAGATAAATAATTTTTTTTTTTTTTTTTTGGTTATTTGCCTTTTAGAAGAGAAAAAAAACGTGCTAATTTTAAGTATGTTAGAATAAAGGATTTGAACGTCATTTACTCCCCGTTGTTTAAACCTGAAATATTGTGAAAACATACAAACTGCCCGAATCAAAATAGCCAGCCGTCTTAACTTTCTAGATAAATAATTTTTTTTTTTTTTTTTTGGTTAATTGCCATTTAGAAGAGAAAAAAAACGTGCTAATTTTAAGTATGTTAGAATAAAGGATTTGAACGTCATTTACTCCCCGTTAACCTACAACAGTTAAGATTCTATTGCACTAAGGCAGTGGTCGGCTAACTCGTTTGTCAAAAGAGCTCAAATTCAGAGGCAGTACGATTTTTTTTTTAAAATAATAATTGAGAGCCAAATTTCCTATTTAAGAACTTGTCAAAAAAACATGTTTTTCGCAGTCAAAACCGACTGGCCGAGTCGCACTCAAGTCGCTAAAGATCCGCTTGTGGCTCGCGTGCCGCCATTAGCCAACCACTGAACTAAGGGATCAGAATTCAACCCGGAAAGCGGTAAGGAGAAGTGAAGGGTGCTGGGGGAGAGAGAGTGAGAGAGAGAGTGTATTTGAGTGAGAGGGAGAGTGACGGTGTTTGTGAGTGTGTGAGAGAGAGAGAGAGAGACAAGAGACAGATTGTGAGAGATTGGGGATTGTGTGAGAGAGAGGGAGAGAGAGAGAGAGAGAGAGAGATCATTGAGATTTAATTTTCAATACGCTGTAGGTTCGGTAGTTTCGTTGATATCAGAAGACTGGCTTGTTGACGTTTTGTGGGAAAGCAAACAAGTGCGGCACTGAAACGATCAACGTCACGGCAAATGCCAAGAACAATTATGTGTAGATAATACGGGAAGAGTTTCTGCAGTGCAACAATTTTTGTGCATTCGTGCAAATTGATCCCCCGCGTGAAAATACTGTAATCCACTAACACAAGCACAAACACAGCGTTTAGATCAGGTTGGCCCGCAATCCATTAGCCCACTGATGAAACGCTTGCACACAATCATCGGACGTCATTAAAATTTACAACCTAGATAAGTGCGCATCAATGGTGTGTAAACTTAGCGTTAATATTTTTCATTTCTTTTTTTTTTTCTACTCCTTTATAATACATTCTCCTTTGTTCGTGTCTGTCTGGCGAAATCTTCGGGCGGCTAATTGTCCCACTTTCCGTCAACCTATCGCGCTGCAACTTTTCAAATAGACTTGTTGCCGATGACAACGTATTTTATTAAATTTTCAGCCGCACCCCACCCCCCAACCTCAACCCCACCACCCCCACCACCCCAACCTCAACCCCACCACACCCACAACCTCAACCCCACCACCCCCACAACCTCAACCCNCCCCAACCTCAACCCCACCACCCCCACCACCCCAACCTCAACCCCACCACACCCACAACCTCAACCCCACCACCCCCACAACCTCAACCCCATCACCCCCACAACCTCAACCCCACCACCCCCACCACCCTCCCAAAAAAATATTTAAAAATCTGTTTTTCCTGTTTTTCAAGGGGAAGATGTAGGAAATATGATGACATTGACTTCACGAAATAAAATTCCCGTTAACTGCGCTAAATGAGATGCTTTCACAAAAAATCTATCGCAAGTGCGTTTGGTGCGTAACATTTTCTTTTGTAAGTTTTTTTTTTTTTTCTTTTTTTTTCTGAAATAGTTGATGAAATAAATCTTCGGTGTAAAAGTGGAAGGGTCATTAGTATATTAATAGAGTTCAAGGGCGTGAAAAAATGTACCGTTGAAAGCCTTGGGGGGATGGGGGAGGGGGCACTAATTGTGACTCTTTTAAAGTGACTTTATTCTATGCATGTTTTGTCAAATTTTCAGTCTCAATATCCATTTTTCGATATTACATTTTATAAATGATTTATTCCAAAAACTTTTTTTTTTGGGGGGGGGGGGGGGGTTAATTTTCATTCATCGTCATGAGTTATTTGGAAAAGCCATTTTGTGATGCTCTGCTCTGTCTAGAGCAGGGGTGTCCAACCTTTTAGCTTCCCTTGGTCACATTGGGAGAAGACAGTAATTTTTTGCCTCACATAAAATAAATCAACAATAGCTGATGAGCTACAATGACAACCACAACAACAACAAAATCGTTTGCAAAACGGTCAACGTAAAATTTAAGTAATTTAAAATTTATGAATTTTGTTTATTGTAAGACACGAGACAGCAGCATGACGTAAGTGATACGTTTGACATTGTTTTTTGAGACACTGGTGCTGAGATAGTTCAATAGAAGTAGATGCAGTCCTCGGCGATTTCTCGAGTGCCAACCAGATATGTTAGGTTTATTTTGGCCCTTCGATTGCTTCTTCCTCGAGAACAGTTGCCCCGCAAATGTAGCCGCGTCCAATTAGTTGCCCACAAATGTAGGTGTGTCCAAACAGCTTCCCCACAAATGTAGGTGTGTCCAAACAGTTGCCCACTGATATAGGTGTGTCCAAACCGTTTTTAGACGAAGGCTTCTCTTCTGTGCTTCGTTTGTTTTCATAATCACTGATTATTGTTGTCTCTATTTTTTTTTTTTGCCCAAGTAATTCTTAAAACGCTTATTTCACAGACATTTTTTCCTGCGGTTTGCAAAGTCGTTTGTGTCATACTTTAAAATAAGACACACGTCCAAGTGGCATCTTTGTGGCATCTTCATGTACTGGGCATAATGAAATTAATTTTACAATTAATAAATAGTATTAATATTTAATCTTTTTTAAAAAAATACTACTCAAACAGTGAACAGTAAAAGAGTCCCACCGTGTGTTGGAAAATACTGTGTGGTCCTGGCGTGGGGGGAGGGGGGTGGGGGGAGGGGGAATCTTTAGCATTTCTTGGTGTCGTGCATTAGAAGTGGGCGCAGCTCCCAAACACTGCTCTCGTAATTGCTGTGTTTTTCTTTCCACTGATCAATAACATGGGAACTAATGATGTCGTACTTTTCGTATTTAATCTCAGATCTTTTCTGACTTTGCTTTCCTCTACTATTAAAATCTTTACTTTAAAAAAAGAATTTTAATTATGACCTAAGAAAAGACCGAAGTTTATTTTCATCATAGAACAAGATACGTATTGACATGCAGTGACAGCGTTGGGTCTGTGTCACGCTGTCACCCAGTGCGGTTCACTCACGCTGTCACCCAGAGCGGTACACTCACGCTGTCACCCCGTGTGGTTCACTCACGGTGTCACCCAGTGCGGTACACTCACGCTGTCACCCAGTGCGGCACACTCACGGTGTCACCCAGTGGAATAAACTCACGGTGTCATCCAGTGCGGTACACTCACGGTGTCACCCAGTGCGGTACACTCACGTTGTCACCCAGTGCGGTACACTCACGGTGTCACCCAGCGCGGTACACACGCTGTCACCCAGTGCGCTACACTCACGGTGTCACTCGGTGTCACCCAGTGCGGTACACACGCTGTCACCCAGTGCGGTACACTCACGGTGTCACCCAGTGCGGTACACTCACGGTTTCAACCAGTGCAGTACACTCACGTTGTCACCCAGTGCGGTACACTCACGGTGTCACCCAGTGCGGTACACTCACGGTTTCAACCAGTGCGTTACACTCACGGTGTCATCCTCCTTGCCTCCATACTGCATGAATGGACCTCCTGGTCCGCCTGCTCTGACAACACCCTGCTCTGGTGGTACTCTACCCCAGTCGAGCCCTGCTCTGTCTGGTGAAAGTCTGTTGTGGCGGTAACCTCATTATCTGGAGGCACCGTGTTCAGGTGGCCCGCTCCTGCATTTAACTGAGTTCTGTTTGAAACCGAGTCGAACCAACTCTGAAAAAAAATTCCATTTCCCCATTGGTGTCACCCACCACTTTCCCCCCTCTCCTCCCCTGAGGGTGTCACCTTGTGCAGTCCGCATTCCTTCGCACAGTCGACTCTCCCGACGATTTGATATCATGTTAACTGACACCAGAATTGTTGAAAGATAATTATGCACATGTAATGAAAGATATCTTGTCTTCAAATTCTTAAGCTAATTTCCTCCCATTGAGAAGGGAAGCCTCCAGCGGGATACGCCACTGTTAACTGATCAACTTTACAAAGAACTCGTTACCGTTCTAAAACTATAGCTGGGCGATAAACGATGGATTTAGGACGCACACGGTGCATTGTAAATATGAATAAAATAATTAAACATGACCACCATTTAACTAAGATTAATTTTATGATTTTATTTTATTAATGAGTCCCCCCATGCCAGCGCCATAAAAAAGTGTCTGCATCTGTTTACGTGGGGAAGCTAGGAGTCACCCTCTGTCATTTTTGAACAATTAGTTCACTGTGTCTGAGTCACACTCTGTCATTTTAACAATTAGTTGACAGTGTGTGAGTCACACTGTGTCATTTTAACAAATAGTTGACAGTGTGTGAGTCAAACTCTGTCATTTTAACAATTAGTTGACTGTGTGTGAGTCACACTCTGTCATTTTAACCAATTAGTTGACTGTGTGTGGGTCACATTCTGTCATTTCAACAATCAGTTCACTGTGTGTGAGTCAAATTCTATCATTTCAACAATTGGTTGACTGTGTGTAACACTCTGTCATTTTAACAATTAGTTGACTTTGTGTGAGTCACACTCTGTCATTTTAACCAATTAGTTGACTGTGTGTGGGTCACATTCTGTCTTTTGAATAATTAGATGACTGTGTGTGGGTCACATTCTGTCTTTTGAACAATTAGTTGACTTTGTGTGAGTCACATTCTGTCTTTTGAACAATTAGTTGACTGTGTGTGAGTCACTTCTGTCTTTTGAACAATTAGTTGACTGTGTGTAACACTCTGTCATTTTAACAATTAGTTGACTTTGTGTGAGTCACACTCTGTCATTTTAACCAATTAGTTGACTGTGTGTGGGTCACTTCTGTCATTTCAACAATCAGTTCACTGTGTGTGAGTCAAATTCTATCATTTCAACAATTGGTTGACTGTGTGTAACACTCTGTCTTTTGAACAATTAGTTGACTTTGTGTGAGTCACATTCTGTCTTTTGAATAACTAGTTGACTGTGTGTGGGTCACATTCTGTCTTTTGAACAATAAGTTGACTGTGTGTGAGTCACATCTGTCTTTTGAATAATTAGTTGACTGTGTGTGAGTCACATTCTGTCTTTTGAACAATTAGTTGACTGTGTGTGAGTCACTTCTGTCTTTTGAACAATTAGTTGACTGTGTGTAACACTCTGTCATTTTAACAATTAGTTGACTTTGTGTGAGTCACACTCTGTCATTTTAACCAATTAGTTGACTGTGTGTGGGTCACTTCTGTCATTTCAACAATCAGTTCACTGTGTGTGAGTCAAATTCTATCATTTCAACAATTGGTTGACTGTGTGTAACACTCTGTCTTTTGAACAATTAGTTGACTTTGTGTGAGTCACATTCTGTCTTTTGAATAACTAGTTGACTGTGTGTGGGTCACATTCTGTCTTTTGAACAATAAGTTGACTGTGTGTGAGTCACATCTGTCTTTTGAATAATTAGTTGACTGTGTGTGAGTCACATTCTGTCTTTTGAACAATTAGTTGACTGTGTGTGAGTCACATTCTGTCTGTCTTTTGAACAATTAGTTGACTGTCTGTGGGTCACATTCTGTCTTTTGAACAATTAGTTGACTGTGTGTGAGTCACATCTGTCTTTTGAATAATTAGTTGACTGTGTGTGAGTCACATTCGGTCTTTTGAACAATTAGTTGACTGTGTGTGAGTCACATTCTGTCTGTCTTTTGAACAATTAGTTGACTGTGTGTGAGTCACATTCTGTCTGTCTTTTGAACAATTAGTTGACTGTGGAGAGAGAAAAGAGGCGCGAAGTAAAAGTTTCAAGGGATTTCACAAGTCCAATGGGTTGCTGTTTTTTTTTTTCTCAACAAATCCGTGTTAGCAGCACTGCAGGCACCATACTGGTGTTATACACTACTGACTCTGCTATACGCTACCAGAAAACTCTTGGAGGAGGCTGGGGCGTCGCTGTGTGCTTGATTTATTATTTTATTGTTCGTCCTTCGCGATGCGACGACGCCCGAGGCTTGAGCAGTTGTCTTGACTTACGGGCTGTGTTTGGCTTAAAGTGTGGGAGAGCTGCTCCATTCGCCGTCCTCACTCTCGTGTCCTTGTCTGTTTAATCCAAAGCCAAGACTACCGTAAATAAAGCAGGATGCAATAAATGACCTTCGGTGTGTCATGCGTTGTCGGCAGTTTCATCGTGTCAATGTCTTACCGCCCGCGGGATACCATCTCCGGGTTTTGATTCCAGAGTTTGCCTTCTCTTAGATGAAGAGTTGACATCCAAGTTTAACCAAGTCCCTGTTAGATGTTTTTTGGATGCCATCCAAGTTTAACCAAGTCCCTGTTAGATGTTTGTTTGCCTTTAGTTGGAGATTGAACCCGAGTCCACTAGCGTGGGGACTGACCCGGCCGCTCAAGCACCCAGCTATATGCTACGTGCTTTACTTTGAGCTACCATTACTTTTCTTGGTGGGAGAGGGGTTCTATGGTATATTGGCACCATAGGGATCTCAGAACAGTGTATCCGCTTGACGGCCGGCAAGTGTGCGTATTTCTGAATTCTCCACTGTTCATCGCTACTTTCTTCATATGCATCAGCTATTCAACCGATGAGCCACGTTCACCAGAGCCGACTTTAATGTATCCTCCTCAGAGAGTCAAACAATAAAAAAATGTTTTACTGTATACCAGGCCTGCACACCTCAAAATGTAAGGTCGTAATACTTTAAGAAAAACTTGTGCGGGCCAAAAGAAATTGGACAGGGCTTGTGCGGGCCAAAAGAAAAAAGTACAGGGGATGAAAGCTATTAAGAAAATAATAATAACAAAGAATATTTCGTAACTTTGCGGGCCACAAAGTGGGTGCTGGTGGCCGCTTGCGGCACGCGGGCCGTATGCTGTGCAGGCCTGCTGTATACCATTAAGAGCATGTGTTACATAGTGTGAAGATTTAGGTGTATGTTAAGTAATTAATATGTAATCTATTAACATTTCATTCTTCTATTTGACAGACGAGACCGGCGGATCACGTGAACAAATCATGTGTCCAGACGTAGGATCTGACAGTACAGGTGAGTTCGCATTGTTTTACCTGACCACTGTGCTGTTTTTTTGCTTGTTTTCTGTTTTGAAATGTTCAGCTCAGTTGGCGTTTTTACTCTACGGTTCTAAAGATAAGTGGTGCAATGTCAACGAATGAATTGTTGTAGGGGGTCACCGGCAATTCCTGCGTTGCTTTTGAAGTTAAATCTGAATGATTATATCAAAATCAAATACATTTAACTTCGAATATTTCAAAGTTTTGACACACACACAAACACTCTTTATCGACGTAAATTAAAATCACACACTCGTATGCTTATATCATATAAACATTGGTAATAGGGGGGGGGGGATCACCCTGTTAAGGATTTGTTCAATGAGTGCTCGTCTTGGTTTGTGTTGTGTGTCTCCTTGATTTGTTAGCGAGCCATGGAGATTAATTGTGTAGCTGTGGCCACGTTGTTTTGTATTGATGACGTATTTGGGTGACAGTGTTTGGGTGTAGTTGCTGCGGTGCAGAGAGAGAATGGACGGAAGAAGGGCACCGCTGTGGAGTTTGTTGCTGAGCACAGAACCGTGTCAAATATTGATTTCGGTGTCGTCACTGACTACCCCTAGACAAATCGAAGCAGTTGACCCGCTTACGCAAGTAGTAGTTCGAACTACACCCTCCTTTAACCGAATAGGGAGGCCAACTCCCTGCTCGTCTCGCTTCACTCAACCCGATCCATGGTAAAGGGTTGACTGTTAAGTACGGTTAAGGTCTCATGGCGCCACCAAAAGGGTTCTAGTGGAACAGCAATTACTTGCAAATGACGGAATGGATTCTTATTTTTTGGTTATTTTTCCATGTACGATGACATTTTCAATAAGAAACTCGACCAGCGACCGACGGGGAGGAATCATTCTTGACCTGTTCTAATTTATTTATTTATTTAGGCATTTTCATATAGCGCTTACCTTAAAGCTCTAAGCGCTTTACAATTATTAAAAACATGTAAACTAACTAAAATAAAAATGAGACAAAGGATAGTAACTACTATACTATAGAAACAATTAAAATGGCTATAAAAGAAGGACACTTTGGCACGTTGTGGCCTATATTACAGGATTAACCCGAGACAGAAAATGAGGCAGGGCAAGGAGGGTGCATTACAGGTCATAGGCGGACCTAAATTGATGGGAAGAAACAAGGGCGCTGTGGTAAGGTCATTTATTGGCAGGAACAGATAAAGGGAACGATCGTAGTGTGATTTATTGTCGGGAACAGCTTAGGGGAACGATCGTGGTGTGATTTATTGTCGGGAACAGACCAAGGGAACGGTCATGATGTGATTTATTGTCTTTAACAGACCAAGGGAACAGTCTTAATGTGATTTACTGTCATGAACAGACCAAGGGAACAGTCGTAACATGTTTTATTGGCGGGAACAGACCAAGGGAACAGTCGCAATATGTGATTTATCGGCGGGAAAAGACCAAAGCACTGGCTGCGACATGCTAGGCCCTTTATTCTAAAACTTAACACCACATGAGTCCAGGTTCACTTAAGACATGTTCTCATATTTGTATAAGATAACTTTTTTTTTTTATCGAAGAGAAATCTCAGATTAATGAATAGATATTTCCCTTGATAAAATACAACGTCGACCACCCCCTTACCCCGACCACCCCCTTACCCCAACATCCTCTTTTCCTCAAAACCCTTTCACCCTTGAAAGATAAAAATTGTAATTTACCCTTTCGTTGAAACGGAAACATGTGACAAATGGGACAATGGGACAGTGGGTGGCTCTGCACGAAACGTACCGAAATTTAAAAATGTTTTGTCTGGGCCCTTAGACTTAGAGAAACGTATAACCTGTATAAAAATAAACGTATAATGAATCACGTTATAAATGTATACGAACATTTAAAGATTGTTTTAAAGGGTCAAATCCCTGGACATCGATGTGAACTCACGGGGAAACACTTGCTTTGGACCTCACGACCGTCGCGGGGCAGATCACCATTGTTGGAGCCCAATCTTCAGAGCGTGACCGTTCAGCTCTCGCCCACAGAAAGTGATCAGCGGGGATAAGTAGAAATCCCCCCCCCCAATTCTTCTGTGGACCCCCCCCCCCCCAGGACGCGTGTCTCCGACCCACGGGCAAGCTTTCCGGCCACGGATACGACCTTCAAGCCACCAGCGAATTGACCGTCGAATCCTGACCTGGCCATCTTTGTATGGTAAGGACGAACAACAAATACGTAGCAATAAACTAACGTGCAAATCCTAAGCCAGTGAATGTATCCACGTATAAAGTAAGCCCTGTAATCCTACGCCAGTAAATGCATACGCCTATCAAGTAACCCCTACAATCCAAAGGTAGTAGTAACTGTCTGAGGTGAAGGGAATGCTGAAGATCTCCACGGTATGGTCACGTGCTTGCTCGTGGTTTCCGTTACTTTTCAATTTAAACCACAAGGAGCCCCAACATCCTGGCCTGGGTTTACTTAACACTACCAAAGCTGGTGAATGCACACACGCACACACACACACATACGCACACGAGCACATACACACACACACACGCGTGCACACACAATCGTACAAAAAACGCTGAAACTAAATAATGGCTTTTGGGGCTTCAGGATATTCTCACATTGCGTCCTTTTTTTCTCTGTTGAGGGGGGGGGGGGGGGGGAGAAGGGGGGGG
>CAXITT010000024.1:5595-33167 GCA_964033795.1 Lymnaea stagnalis | reverse complement strand
TCTCTCTCTCACACACACACACACACATACCTTCACAAGTTGGAAATCTCTTCTCCAACATCTTGACAAGCAATCGATTTTATCGAAGTTTGGATCACCCTGCCACTACCGTAGCCCCCGCCCCCCCCCCCCCGACCCTCCCGTTTCGTCTTAATTGAACGTCCCACAGCGGTGATGATAATTTAAATTTTTATTGAAATCAACTTGGCCAGTCATGAAAAGGTAGGGATCGATAGAAAACTATTGATTTGGATGGTGAGGGGGTGATGAGGGTAGGGGACTTTAGACAGGGGAGGGAAGATAGAGAAGGAAAGACGGAGGAGGAAAGTCGGTGGAGGAAAGATGGTGGAGGAAAAAAGTGGAGGAATGACAGAGAAGGAAAGAAAGGGGAAGACGGATAGTGAAAGAAAGGAGGAAGACAAGAGATGGAAGACAGGGGATGGAAGGCAGTGGAGGAAAGAGAGGGGGAAGACAGGGGAGGAAAGACAGAAAAGGAGGACAGGAGGAAAGACAAAGAAGGAGAGACAGAAGAGGAAATACAGAGAATGAAAGACAGAGGAGGCAAGTCAGAGAAGGAAAGTGAGGGGGGAACGACAGACGAGAAAACGGGAGTGTTTAATGGGGAGTGTTTCCCGGGGAGTGTTTAATGGGGAGTTGACTGTATTAAACAAGGAGCTGTCAGAAGTGTGTGTGGGGGGGGGGCTAAGATTCCCAACAGGGGCTTCTCGTTGACACCTGGACGCAGTACAACTTAAAGATCAGCAATGAGAGATAACTTTCTATATATTTCTGGTAGTCCCGTTGTTTGCACGTAATCTCGACTAAGTATTTATGGATATGATGTAGCGACTTATACTTCCATGAATAATGGCGCTCACCTGTCCTATTATTATAAAGCCTTCCCTGTTGTTCTTTTTTTTTTGTGAGCTTCTCAGAAACAATTTAGTCTTGCCAATGTAATAAATACTATCTTATCCATATGTTGGTGCCATCGAGTCCAAGTTTTGATGCCCAGATGTCCATATTTTGGTGCCCTTATCTCAATATTATCAATATTCTAGTGTCCAGTTAACCATATTTCGGTGCCCTCGTGCCAAAATTTTGGTGCAGACATGTCTATATTATGGTGCCCGGTTAACCCTATTTCGGTGCCCAGATGTAACTGTCTTGTCATACTGACATATAAGTTGTAAGCGCCTTGTCACAACTATCACAAAATATGCAAGCGCCTTGTCTTAAGGCTTTCACAATCCCAAGAGTTCATGTCGTGGCACAACGAACAGTTGGTTGAAGTGCACCGTGTCTCGACAGGATCAAGGTGCGTTCAAATCCTCCTGTCCTCCTCCCCCCGACCCCCCCCCCCCCCCCCGGCCCCCCCCCCCCGGGCGTTGCATTGATACGGCTTTAGGTTTACTTAAGTTTAAACTGTGGCTTATCTACCAATAACGAATATGACGCGTAGTTAAGCTTTTGGGGGGTGTGATGTTGTTGTTGCGTGTGTGTGTTTTTTGTAAAACTAGAATAGACGGAGATCGAAATGCGTGGATGTCGGTGGTGTCTCAAGGCGCGCTAATTAAACGTCCGCTAAAAACAAAGTTTAAGAATAAATCCTTTATGAAATTATAATATGTAGCAATGGGGACTGGGGGCTGAACATGGAACAAAACATGCATACAACAAGTTTCGCAAACACACACTTTTTTTTTTCACAACCCTGAATTATATTAATATTCTAATGACCCACCCCGCTTTTACACAGCAGTTTTATTTCATTTAAAAAATTATAAAAACAAAAGAAAATAGTACGCGCCTGCGAACGCTTTTAACAAGAATCTCATAGAGCGCAGTTATCCGGAGTTTTATTTAATCCTCCACTTAAGGGGGGGGGGGGGGGAGAAAACTGATTTTTGGGGGTTTGGGGCTGAAAATTTGAAAGAATGTGTTGTCATCGGCAACGGGTCAATGTGCCAAGTTCCAGCTCGATAGGTTGACAGGAAGTGGGTCAAGTAACCGTCCAAAGACTTTGTCACCCACGAAAGAAAAGCGAAGTTAAAATAACGGATTTTAAAATACATTTTTACTTGTAAACAATGTTTTTAGCCACAGTTTCAAGAGCCAGGTGAAATNTTTTTTTTTTTTTTTTTTTTTTTGTTGGATGGGGGTCGTCGTTTTTTTTTTTTTTTTTTTTGTTGTTGTTTTGGGAAAGGGGGGGGGGGGATTTTGTCGGTTTTTTGGTTTTTTCTTAAACTTATTTTTTTGGTCACCTCATAGTGTTGATCGACTCGTTGCAGCTGAGTTGTTTCAACATCGCGTCTTCTCCTGGGTCGACGGAGACGGGTTGTCAACATCGCTCAAATTGTTGACCGCGTCTGCTTGAACGGGTGGGTGGGAGAGGTCTGATATACTTTTTTTTTTCTTTTTAATACCTAGACGAAGAGTTCAGTCATTTCAACCGAGATTTTGTAAGAATTCGATGTTTAAAAAAGTAAATAATTCTACGTTTGTCGATAATTTTAATTTCAAATTTTATTTTTAAAAAATAAGTAGAGAATAAAAACAATTGCTTTTAAAAAGCCTTTTAAAAAATATATATAAAAAAAAGATTTTTTTATCAAACAATGAGTTAAAAAGCACTAATATGTAGAAAGTAATCTATAATTCCTTAAAATGTATTGCACAAAGATAGTCTGTCCTGAAGATATGTTCAAATATTAATAAAACACAAAACATATTTAAGTTTCGTCTACATTCCATTCCAATCAATTTGCGTCATAGATTGTCCATCTGTCATGTACACTTCTGCGCGGTCTTTCTTCACGCAATGCACTTAAATAAACTGTAAATTATTTTCTACTCTTTAGTGCGTTTTAAATCGTCTTTGAGTGTGATTTTTTTTTTTATATATTGATTTTACCAACCAACCTACTCATGACTCACCACAATAACTTACATGCAGCGTGGAACAATTATGTCGAGTGTTGTGTTCAGTCATGTCTCTACGACCCCGTGTACATATGCGTCTCCTTATGTGTATGTGTGTGTGTGTGTGTGTGTGTGTGTGTGTGTGTGTGTGTGTGTGTGTGTGTGTGTGTGTGTGTGTGTGTGTGTGTGTGTGTGTGTGTGTGTGTGTGTGTGTGTGTGTGTCGGTGTGACTCTGTTAAGCCCTTAGTTCAAGTGTTTGGCCAAACGAGGAGTCCAGGTACATGGGCCACGATAGACAACTCCTCGGCCCTACGGCAAACATCATGCAGTTGTTGTTAGGGGTCGTGTTTAACCCGCGCTGCTGTGGGATTCGCTGAGGTGTTCCATCTGTAAAACAAATGTGTATACAAGCTAAACGGGGATGTTAAACTGACAGTCTCAACCATGGTCACTGGAATAAACCAAAACATACAAATCCGATGTAAGGGTTAAATCCCGATCAAAAAAATATTGAAATCGGGTTTTGTTGTTGTTGTTGTTGGTTTTTTTTGTTGTTTTTTTATTATATTACTTTTATTTATTTTTTTGAAGGAGGTGGGACAATTTTTTTTTTTAGGGTATTAAAAAAAGAAGAGGGAATGTCAATTTTCTAATTTTTTTCGAATTTTTCACGATAGTTTTACAGCTTTGAGACTCAACAATAGTATTGCTCTGACTCATGTCAAACATTTCTGTTAACGCCACAGTTGGATTGGACCGCTAAGTATAAGCGTCACTTTATCTGCAATTTTGGGAAACACTGGTTGATACTAATCATAATTTGTAATGATTGGTTGTTGCTGCGAATACGATAAAATGATCATCTGTTGATGTTTTCAGAGAGTACTGGCAAGATTATTCAGATGTTGAGCTATGTCGAGTCTAACAAGATGATGAGGTACTCCAGACCATGGTACATATTCCCGTTCCTGGTCAATCTTGCCTTGTTATTCAGGTAGGCACCTTTCGGTTCATTATTTTAAAAATTATGTTACTTTTTTGGTCAAACACGGGGGCAACCATAACGTATGACTTGCGGTTTATGACATGCTACCCGGGTTTTAATATTTACACTTAATTTTACATTTATTTCATAAATATTTGTACTGTAGTACTGCAATGTGTCCAATATCACCGAATATTTTGTTTCCCCACAATTGAGAACATGAATCAGATAATAACTAAATCGAGTGCAAAATGGTGTCAGAAGATAAGAAGATGTATTCGGAGTCAACGTTTTCTTCTTTTGTTTTTTTTTTTTTTTTTTTTTTTTTTTTTTTTTTTTTTTGTAAGAAAGAAAGATGTTTACGACTTTAAAACGGAAAATGAATTTATACCTGCTTACTGTAAGAACTCTTCCCCCGCTCCACTCATTCTCAGTCTCATACACGGTTCCCTATGTGACACATATAGAGCTGAATAATTATTGAATAAATGTGCATGCTTATTAAAAAATCCGTGGCATATATAGTGCTGCGATGCTACGTTTAAAGTAGGGTGACCAAACGTCCCGTAAAAACGGGATTGTCCCTTTTTTTTCCACGATCTGACCCGGTGTCCCGAAAAAGTATCTCGGAACGTCGTAATGTCCCGTTTCTAAAACCAAGCATAGTTTCACATTTTAGATAAGAAGGAGGTTTTAAACAATGGCTCGGACAACAGACAAATATCCTGAATTTAAATCCTAGACTAGAGAAATTTAATTTGTTATTTTGTATTATGTTGTAAAATATGTACAAATAAATCATTATTCTCTGCAAAATTATTGTTTTCGTTTATGATATGCCTCAGAGTTTAAATTACATTACAAAAGTGAAGGTAAATTTAAAAAGATATTTCTAGGTCTCAAAATAGTTAAAATGAGCATATTTCAATAAACAGTTTCCGGGGCCTCTTTAGCTGGAGGGTATCCCCACCCCCTCGACCCTACTCGGGTGTGTCCAGTTTTTTACAGTTCATGATTTGGTCATCCTATCTTAAAGTGCATTCAATACTTTAGATAACACTCTTTGAAAAAAAAAATAATATTGTATTAAATAGCACAGTGAATAGATTTCTTCCACCGAGAGATTAATGGTCAACAACAGGGGGAAGTACCCAGTTCAGCTCGATTGGTCTCAACGGTTATAGTTGTTTTTTGTGCCCTGGGCCTCGTTGTTGTTGTTGTTGTTGTTGTTGTTGTTGTTGTTGTGCTTGTTTTGTAACCTACGCCCTATACCATTATGCCCTATGGCGTGAGAACATAGTCAACATGCAAGCCATCACTTGACGTTTGTGCAAAATGTTTTTACCTATGCCCAATACCCTATGCCCTATACCATTATGCCCTATGGCGTGAGAACATAGTCAACATGCAAGCCATCACTTGACGTTTGTGCAAAATGTTTTTACCTATGCCCAATACCCTATGCCCTATACCATTATGCCCTATGGTGTGAGAACATAGTCAACATCTAGGCCATCACTTGAAGTTTGCGGAAAATGTTGTTGTTTTTTTTAAACCTATGCCCTATACTAGTGGTCAGCACGTGGCTACTTAACGACCAAATTAATTTAAATTTTATTTCGCAATATTAACAACGCACTAATAATTAAAAGATAAAATGCTTAAAATAGTTCTTTAGTTGTAACTTTAAATGTATTTTTAATTTAAAATAATAATACTTAAATTTTACTAAAATAAAAGCGATTTGTGTTATTTTTGTGCGCATTTTAATATATTCGATTTCTGTTATATAGCCTAATACAGCGGTTCTCACCCTGTGGGTCGCGACCCCTTTGGGGGTCGCAAGACCCTTTCACGGGGGTCGCCTAGGACAATCTGAAAACACATATGCTCTACAGATATAAAGTATGAACGAAAATAATTTAGTGGTTTGGGGTCGCCACAACACGAGGAGCTGTATTAAAGGGTCGCGGCATTTGAAAGGTTGAGAACCACTGGCCTAATAAAAAATAACTATGATTTTTTTTTTTGTTGAGAATCTGAGCGTATCAAAATCTTTTCGGTTCTTTGGAGTTACGGTCAGCATAGCATATTCTTAAAGATATATATACTGCGTTCAAAAAAGAAATTTGACGCAAAATTGTATATTGTGTACTGAAAAGGAACGGTTGAGGCGACAACACTAGACACATTTGTGTCTATTGCCTCAAGCCTTCAAACCCCTAGTGCATGATTTCCTCATCAACACCAGTAACAGAAACATTGCAAATCCCATCTACATGCATAACACTAGACACATTTGTGTCTATTGCCTCAAGCCTTCAAACCCCTAGTGCATGATTTCCTCATCAACACCAGTAACAGAAACATTGCAAATCCCATCTACATGCATAGGAGCCAAAATGATCAATAAATTGATCGTGGGCCCTTAAGATATAGAAGAAGAAGAAGAAGAAGAAGAAGAAAAGATAGGGCCAAACTTCCGGTCGATCAAATTTCCGTCGATCCATTTTCCGTCGACCAAATTTCTTTCAAACAAATTTCAGGTAACCGCTACATTCGCTACTTGTTCTATCATCTGCTACATTCGCTACTTGCTCTATCATCTGCAGCCTCTTGGCTACATCTGCATCCGTTCATCAGGACCTGAATCTGTCCTTTTTTTTTTTAAAGTTCACATAATAATAATACTTAACTGAATGTGAAAAACGACGCCCACGTCAGCCAGGGTTAATTTTAGTAACAAAAATAAATGGATTCTGTTGCAGCAGCTGTGCAATTCTATAAATAGGTATGATGAATCGGCTTTAATTTTTTTTTAAAAGTTTTTAATTAAAATGATATTTTTGGTCTTGTTCTATTCATTACTAGTTTGCCGCTTGTCGGGTAGTTTTTTTTGTTGTTTTTTTATGTTTTTTTTTAAATGCATGCTTCTCGGCGATATCAGGAACGTTTTAAAATTGATCAGAATCAAAGAATTCTCATCACGAATGGCGTCATAGACGCGAGACTCTATGACAAGCAAAATATTTTTTTTTTCCTCTTGGCCCAGAGAAAAAAAAAATATTTTTGGTTTCTCATCCAAAAATAATTGTTTTACTTTTGGCCCACTCAACATTTTTGTTTACCTCCTTGCCCCCCTCCCCCCCCCCTCTGATTAATAATTTAATGATGGTGTCAAAAATTATTGTTATAATGTAATAGTCTAAATGTAAAGGGCGGTAGGGAAAAAAAGGGGGGGGGGGGTCTTTTATCAAGGATTTCTAAAGCCAGTGCACCATAATTACAGTGAATTTAATGAGCCGTTATATGATCATAGCTGTTAATGAAGATACAAGATGGAAATATTTTCTGTTTTAATTACAACTAGATCTAGTTGTTTTGGGTTTTGTTGTTGTCGTTTGTTTGTTTTTTTGTTTGTTTTTGTTGTTTTTTTTTGGTGGGGGTGTTAAAAGTAAAAAAAAACAATACTATTTTAAATTTATAGCATTAATATTTAAACTATTTCATTACATCACCCGTTGACCCCTGGTACTTAGTAGTAGTTTCCAAAATGTCTGGGTCATCTGGTGTTGAGTTAAAATACTAACCATCCTTTTCTTTTTGTCCCCAGTGCTACCCATCTCGTCACTGTCATAGACCAGGATGTCATGGAGGACACGCTTTTCCCCATTCCTAGCTGGATCCTCTACGCCACCATGGCAGTTGTCAGTAAGTTTGGTTTTTTTAAAGGATGTATGGGAGAAGAATGTACTTAAAAATTTGTTTAAATCAGAAATCTAAAGGCTATACTACAGACAATTATTTGCAAGAAAGCCATTGATAGTAGGCCTTTTGAAAAGTTCTAAAACACATTGGCCTATTATTCACAAAATGTAACAACGGGTAAAAACACTAAACAATAGGGCAATTTTGACATTTTGCAAATTGATAGGGTCAAGAAAATTGTTATATATTATATTTTCTAACTTACTTTTGTAAAAACAAATATAAGAATTTAGTAAAGAAATGGTTAATAAAACCAAATAAACAATAATAACAATAATATTTATTTTCTTCAAAATTTGACATTTTCGCCCATTTCTCACCCGCACCTCCCCTTAAAATATTTAAAAGTTTCAAATTAGTTCTCAGATTACCAGTAGGCATACACATTGAACGTACACCAAGTTACATGATGAACCCATAAAGCTTATTGGTTGAAAATGGTTCAAAATTGCATTTCTTCCTTTCCCCCCCCCCCCCCCCCTCCCTCATATTTTTTAAATGTATATTTTTTCGGAGATGCTAGTATTAGGAAAGTTTATCTATTTTCTTACAGCACCAACAACACTTGCGACCATTCGACTGCTGCCAGACCCGTCCCTCCCCCTGTTGGCTGGGGGTGTGCTCACATCTGCAGGACTTCTGTGGACAAGTCTTGAAACGGGAGCCTTACAGATGGTGGCCTTTGGGGTTCTTGCAGGTAACCCCAACCAACACCTCGTCATATTTAAACCCATCTGTTGACTGGTGGACCGAATTTAACTCTAAATATATTTCAGAATCTTATCTCACATGTTGTTACTAGATCATTGCCACGGTTGCAGGCAGTTGTGTTTATTGGCTAAAACTAAAAGGATTTAAGGAAATTTTTTCGAGTATTGCCAGAAAGTAATTGTGAATTTTTTAGTCTCCAACTATGGTCTCCAATCAACAGTGTATGCCTGGCAATAATGCCTATTTTTTTTTATTTATTTTTTTTTTTTTTTTTTTTTTTTTTTTTTTTTTTTTTTTTTTTCTATTTTTTTTTTTTTTTTTTTTTTTTTTTTTTTTTTTTTTTTTTTTTTTTTTTTTTTTTTTTTTTTTTTGTTCTTGCTGTTTTTAGCCAAGGGTTTGTTTTTTCATCCGATTCTTAATGAAATAATAAGGAAACTTGATATAGTTACTTTTCATTGTATGTGGTATAAGGAAAAATATTTCTGTTATGATCCTATGATTGGATTGTGTTAAATCATCAACCTTTTTTTCTTTAAATGCGCTCTTTGAAACCGTGATTGCTTCATAGGAAGTAATAATATTTACACAGAATTTAAATAAATTCACTTCCAAATCAAAAAAAAACTACCAGATATGGACTTCCATTAAAAAATAGAACTTTTTATTTTTAAGTTCTCAATACTGTAAAGGAAAACCAACACTACCACATTATTTGTTGTTGCTTGTCTTTCCCAGCTTTCAGATTTATTGTACTTTTTGTTGGCAGGTTAAACTGTTTCCTTTTAGTAAAGTAGTCAGGGATTGGTGGCTTTATTTCAAATAGTGTGACTAAAACCCAGCTTTAGTAGAGTACGTCTTTTAACATAGTTTTAAAATTGTTATGTAAGGGATGTAACTTAGGCAAAAGAATGAAGTTATAGAAAAGGGATTGACTTATTAAATAACAGAAAATAATTCTTTAAAAATGTATAGGAATCCTAGATATGGTGTGTGGTTGCTGTTTTTATATCCTCAATAAATTTATTGGCATGTGAGGAATATGATAGGGTGCGTTTTACAGGTTGATCTTCTTCATGGATCAAAAAGAATATTCTCAACTTTGGTAACAACGATTTTAAAATAAAAAAAAGAGAGTGATTATTAATAACAGAAATGATTAGTTTACCTTTAATTTGAATCCTACCCCTTCCATAGTTTAAACTCACTGACCAGTCGTTGAAGAACCCCACCCAACACAATTAAAAGAATGCCTTTGAAATTATGAAGTAACAGTTGTTTTTTTTGTTGTTTTTTTGTTGGTTTTTTTGGTGTTGTTTTTTTGTTGTTTTTTTGTTGTTTTTGTTGTTTTTTTTTTGTTGTTTTTTTTGTTTTTTTTTTGTTGGTTTTTTTTGTTGGTTTTTTGTTGTTTTTTTTGTTGTTTTTTTGTTTTCCACAAATTAATCTTCCTTTTTTTTTTGTCTGCAGGCACTGGAATATCTTTGTCACTGCAAGCAATGTTTGTGTTTTTTTTTTTTTTCTTTTTTTTTTTTGTTTTTTTTTTTTTTTTTTTTTTTTTTTTTTTTGTTTTTTTTGTTGTTTTTTTTTTGTTTTTTTTTTTGTTTTTTTTTTGTTGGTTTTTTTTGTTGGTTTTTTGTTGTTTTTTTTGTTGTTTTTTTGTTATCCACAAATTAATCTTCCTTTCTTTTTGGTCTGCAGGCACTGGAATATCTTTGTCACTGCAAGCAATGTTTGTGGCACTTTCCCCTTACTTCATCAGGTACAAAGCTGTCATAAGATTTATATGATCTTTAGAACTTACTCCTGACATAGAAAGGGCCATCCACCAAATCTACTTATTTTTGTGTGTACTTAATAGTGATTTATAAACATCAGATTCAGAGTTGATTGATGCAGTGAAAAATGGAAATAACACAAAATCCTCTGGGGGTCAAAGTCCTATATGCAGCTGTTGAGAGCAGTTTGCAAGTTCAGCCAGAGTTAAACAATTTCTGCAGGCAGGTGCTGAGTTAGGGCATATGCCAGGGACAGTGGCAGGGATATTAGGGCATATGCCAAAGAGCAGGGGGTTGAGTTAGGGCATATTGCCAGGAACAGGGGAAGGTGACTTAGGGCTTATGCCAGGGACAGCGCTATTTCAAGGTTCATCACTTCCAGGTTTCACTGTACTTCTTCACATCATTGAAATGAGTATATATTTTTGTGAACAATCTCTCAAGTAAATAAAAAAAGAATATGTCACCAGAGAAAACTTGAAATTATGCTGTGGATTTTTTAAAATCAAAACAGAGTTCATGTTGAATTTGCTTAATATTATTACTTTGCCCGCCCTTATTTGAAGTTTAAAAAAGAAAGTTCTTGGTGTATTTAACAAAATTTATTGCCATGATTTTTAATTGTATCTTTGATAACTAATTGATGGTAAAATGCCCCAGGGAGGAGACTGATTTAAAATTTGTGGGCATCAATTTCATATGTGTGAAGTAATCAATTGATAACTCTTTTCTTCCAGAGGGAACATTAAAGCATCTGTGGGAACATTGCTCTTGTCCATGGTTGTCATGGTAACACTGTTTCCTCTCATGAGTTATGCAACCCATGCCCTCTCCACAAGGGTGTTTTTGTACTTGGCCCCCTTGACATTCCTCAGCTCCCTGGTTCCAAGTTTAATTTACTTCACGTCCAGGTGTGGAGCACAGAAACCTAATAAAGGTAAACTGGGTGATTTGTTTTATAAATTAAAAATATTTTTTTCGTAAAGATTCTGATGATCAGTAAAGAATGCTAACTAATGAATCAGCATGGCTATGGAGTCAAAAATTAATTCTAATTTTATCAGAAAAGTTTAGGAATTATGTGTATAATCCTGTAAAAGCAGCAGATGCTTTCATTTTTTCTATTCTTATTAAAGATTCTGAATTGAATTTTGTATAACTTTTTCGGAACTCATGTGATGTGTCGAAAAAATTTGGTCCCTTAAAATAGAGATCTCTAAATGTGTAACTTGCATTTGCTGAGGAAGACATATGATTCTTGGCCTCCTAAACTGGTAACCAATCAAAATGCTTGCTTCATGTGAATGATTGAGACCCTGTAAGGACAGAGGAAAAAAGTGACTTTCATTATGTTTACTGGTTTTCCACCTGTTTTTTTTTTTTTAATAAGACCCAACTGGAATATTCTTTTCCTGGCTAACTATTGTGGCAGTTGGAAAGAACAGATACACAATCTTTTATCTTGAATTGTTGGCTGAATTTTTTCAAGTTGTTTAATAAACCTGAAAAATTCCCTCCCCTTCAAAGTCCATGATTATCTTCTAATAAATTGTTTTAATACTTAAATTCAGCACCTTTAAAAAAAATCCTCCTTTTTTTGTATTTTCAGTAGACAAAGAGGTTTTACAAAGGGTAGTTTTTGACAGCTCGTGTGTAAAATCTGTGCTACCAATTGAAACCAACAGTCAAGAGAATGGTTGCTGCTGTGCCATGAGGAACAGCCTTAATCAATATTGTGGCAAAGATGGGTGGGCTGCTTCACTCATTTCTTTTTTTGTTTGGCTCAGTTGGGGAGCAGGTAACCATTCTATAACTTGAATACTTATGCAGTTTTTTTATGTTGTTGTTTTTTTTTCCCATTAAATTTTATATTGTATACATTTGAAAATCTTTCATCTTTTAATCTATGTTTTTGTTTTTTTTTAATAGTTCTTTGGTAAGATTTAATGACAGTTGAATTACAAAAAATTATAGGAGGAAAAGCTACTAAAAAGGTGTTGATGCCATTTTAAAAGCATCACTCAAGTTGTTTTGGTTTTTTTTTGTATGCAAGACATTATTATCTCACCTGACCAAGAATGAAATATTTAATGGCTTTAATTGGTCATAAAAAGATGTTCAACTCAAAGTTAATTACAGAAAAATGTATTTTATTTTTGTTATTTTACATTATTTAGCATGAATATCTTGTTGGTAAATAAATTTCTCATTTGTGCCACCTTTTCTGACAAATCTTTTCATCTTTCTCTATATTCTTTAGCTCCAGATGTGTCTTAAGTGATTTAGTTTTCTTGTAAAAGAACTGATAACTACAGCAACAATATCCATATTTTAAATTAAATGGTTTCCTAAGACTAAATATTTATTTTAGTGTTTTTTCATTTAATGGGGTTATTGTTAATGTCCTTTAAGGTTTGAACTTTTTTTTCCACATTCTGTTTTAAAAATATTCAAATTTTTTTGACTAATAATATATTTTTTAAGACATAGAGGCTATTGCAATATACTAATCCTAACTTATAAATATAGAGGCAAAACTCCTTAAGACATCATCAAGCACTTCTGTCCTTATTCTTCTCTTCTCAGGCATAGACACAACATGGATATCTTTGCTATTGTCACCAGGTGTAGATACAACATGGCTGACCATGGGATGGAGGTACCAATATTTCAACTCCACAACTGGACTTGCAGCCCTGCAGCTGTTCTTGTGCTTCATTTTGCTGGCGGTCAAGATGTCCTCTGAGATCTCACAGACTCAACATGCCCAGTGTCGCTCTAACTTAGCCAGCAATTATATGCAGCTGGGCCTTTTGGGTAACAGTAATTTTTAATAAAAAATGTTTCAGTTGTAGAAAAAAAAAATATTTTGTTTTTCCATAATTGAGGTCTAATTTGCATATTGTAGTGTTTCTAGTTTTGAAGCTAAAGAAAAGTAATTTCCTCATATGAATTTGCCTTATTGTAAAACTGTATATTTGTGATAAAAATTAAAATATTATTTAAAATTGCATCTTATATATTATTTTAATTTAATAACATTTTATTATTTTTCAAAATTTAAACCTAAATTATGCTCCATCAAAATCCAATTTTTTATATTAAAAAAAAAATATTTTTTTTTACTTTAATTAAGTTAAGTTTTATTCAAATTTCATTGAATCGAAGCATTTTATTTATTACAGGTGTGGGTGGAGTCCTTCTATATTTCCTTCCATCACACAGCAACCAGTTTCACAACCATCTCCTGTTCACTGTTGGATTGGCACAACAATATGATGACCTCACAGATCTCTACCTAATGCCTAGCAACAGTTTCTCTTTCCCAAACAATCAGTACCAGCTGGTCAAGTACAGGATCAGCATCATTGTGAAAGAGGGGGAGGCAAAATGTATTTCAGTTTGGACTGTCTGCTGCCTCTTCTGTCACATGGTGTCACTTCTACTGATGTCATGTTTAGCTATGATACTTGGAGTTCAAGTAGCGAGTAAGTCCTATGATTCAGGAAACCAAAAACACAGATACAAATTTTTAAAATTTAAACAATAACTGAAAATATAATGATCATCCTTATAGCATTTTGTGAGCCAAAAAATTCATCTTATAAGTTATGTTTATATATATATATATCTTATTGAGATATTTGCATAGTTTAAGTTTTGTTTTAATAATAATCACATTTTTGATACCATATCTTGTTGCTGTTTTTTTTTCACCAGATATTATTGGAATATTGTCCACGCTACCACCACTATCATTTCTGTGTGCAAGTAAGTATTCTGAGTGTTTTAAGATAAAGAAGTGTTATTTTTTTTTGTAATACAAACTGCAGTTTACTTTGCCAGGGTGTAGTTTGCATTTTTCAAAACCAACTTAATTATAATTTATTTTATTAAAATTAGATATTTCAAATTTAAACATTTTTACAAAATCATTGGCTTATATTTTCTTAATTATTTAATTTACAAAATTGTTTTAAAATCAAATATGAAAGAATTACATTTTATTTTTTTTACACAGAAAACTCAGTTTTACTCTTTTCATTTTCAAAAATAACTATCTTGACTTTAATTTATATTTTAAATGCATGTACTTTTATTTAAATTATTTTCTTGTTTTTCAACACAGGAGTTGGATTACTGATCATGTCTGTTGCAGCCATCTGTGTCTCATTAATGAGGCCAGATACATGGATAGGTCGCAAGCATCCGCTGTTGATCATATGATCGTCTTGTAACAATTTTTGACAAGCTTCTCAGTCTTGTTGCAATACACATTTCATTGTCCAGTGCCATGCCTTATGTGCCCTACAGTGAACATCATCCAGCTAGGACAGCTACCTGATTCACTGTAGAAATGCATGCAGCTAATAGAAATGGTCTCTAATGACACATCATGTCATTAGCCAGATTTTTTAAAATTTCCTAGCAATTCACTTGCAATACTGACAAATTTTGTGCTAAAAGAATGAATCATTTATCATTAAAATTCTAAACAATTTCATTCCCAGTTTGACAATGTGACTTAATGATTGAATTGTTTTGAGCCACACTGAAAATAATACATATTTTTATGTATTTACTCAAACTTTTCACTTTCTTGAAGTCTTTCATTTTTTGTTAAGTTTATTTATAATTGAAAATATATTCATGTATATTCAGTTTTTGCTTTTAGTAAAATTTATAATAATAATGTCATCTGACAAAACATGAATAAAATTAAACAATTTAAATTTATTTCTTGAAGAAGAAAAAAAAAGTATTAGAAGCTAAGTTGTTTTGCTTTTTTTTAATTGAGTCAACACTGCAGAAAAGTTTAAATAAGCTTATGTGATGTTAAAAATTGATTTAAGTTAAAAACATTTCTTTGTTACCATAACGTTATTCTCAAAATGTTTTAAAATATATTTGTGTACAATATTTTTTAAACCTGTATATTTTTTTTCTGATTTGGAAAGAAAAGTTTGTTGTCAGATATAATGTTATTTTAAAAATAAATACAATTATTATTTACTGCTCAAAATATGCATGAGAGCTCATTTATATGCACAATCTTTGTGTTGTAATTGAGTTTTTAATTGTTTAAAGAATTTATTGAATGGACCCAATTGATGAATCTTTCAAGTAAATTGACCAAAACTATGACTTATGAATTTTTATGAAGACCTTTGGCTAATTTAGGTTTTGTGATTACAGCTGCCCAAGACAAACACTTAGAGAATATATAACTTAATCATTATATGTATAAGAGAAGTTACACAAATGGATATTTCTTAAAGACAGGGATAAATTATCATATATTAGCCAATATACCTGGCTTAGCCTGCGAGAGTATTTGGGAAAAAACTTCAACAGCCATTTAGCAAAATCAAACAAAGAGACTTGTAAAAAAAAAAAATTGTAGCTAATGTAAAAAAAAATGTTTTAATTTTCCTGATGGCATCCTGGTGGGGTCCCATTCCTGATGGGCTCCCATTTCACAATGGGATCCCATACCTGTTGGTATCCCATTCTTAGTGGGGTCCCATTCTCAGTAGGCTTCTATTCCTTGATGGAATCCCGTTTACCGGATAAATAATTTCACATTGTCAACATGAGGAATGTTTGAGAAATATTTTAAAACGTAATTAAATGTGACTATGGGCTTCATTAAATGTCTTGAGAAACCAATACAAATATTCTTATGTTGGCATGGGTCAATTGTTATTAAAGTGTAAACAGTTATTTGTTTTTGTCACAGACAATATTTTTGTGGATCACATGATAATTATGTCTTTGTACATACTTATTTTCTTTTATTGACAAAATATTAGACTGATTTGTTTTGTGTATCCCACCCATATCCTTTTAGTGCTAAAACATAGGTCATAAGAATTAGCAATTTGTTGTTTTTAAAATAATACATTTTTCCTGTTAATTAACTGATACATTCCAATAAATTTCTTTATTATTTTATGAGCCAAGACATTCATTCATGCAATGAAATTTATCATCTGTTTTTATTAATTTTTCCAATTTTTATAAATGATTCTCTTTTTTAATCATATTAACCTTATGATGCAGTAATGTCATTGCAAAAGACTATATTCTCAAATTTATTGGCTTATAATGAATGGAGAATCCCTCTTTCTTATCTACTTCCACTGGGCCAGACATCCAGTGAAGTGGGGTGTGGAGGGGGTGGTCAGCTGGGGGCTGCACTTTTTTCGTTAAAAGAAGGGGTGGCTTTTTGGGGAACTGAAAATTTTTTTCATGAAAGGGGATTGCCAAATTCTTTTCCCAACCCAGGCGGCACTAGTCCTAGCTAGGCCACTGTTAACATCTCAGTTCAATTTTCTGTTTGAGCGTACACTTGGAGAACAAGAAGACAGTATAAAAATCTCTCACTATATAATATATGCATCTCTTACAGTTCAAACATTGTTTGACTTATTTTTCAAAAGATTTCTTAAAGTTAAGCCAACAAAATATATAAGTAGATGTGCAGATTAATTTATAAATAATCACATTCACAGATTGGAATTTAAAAAGATTTATGATTTATTTATCACT
Organism: Lymnaea stagnalis; assembly: GCA_964033795.1. NCBI lineage: Eukaryota > Metazoa > Mollusca > Gastropoda > Lymnaeidae > Lymnaea > Lymnaea stagnalis. The sequence goes on along the minus strand of CAXITT010000024.1, from coordinate 16,457 downwards.
CTTTTTTTTTTTTTTTTTTTGTAAATTGTTGAGAGGGCTAAATAACTGCAAGGAAAATAATAGTTGTAAGCCTATCTGATCTGTGTTCAATGACAAAAAAAGAAATTTTAGTACTTTTTCAGGATCGAATTTTTTTTTTTCTTAAAGTTAAGCCAACAAAATATATAAGTAGATGTGCAGATTAATTTATAAATAATCACATTCACAGATTGGAATTTAAAAAGATTTATGATTTATTTATCACTCTTTTTTTTTTTTTTTTTTGTAAATTGTTGAGAGGGCTAAATAACTGCAAGGAAAATAATAGTTGTAAGCCTATCTGATCTGTGATCAATGACAAAAATAGATATTTTAGTACTTTTTCAGGATCGAATTTTTTTTTTAGCTATGGTCACAATGCTATTTGCCTTTTAATTGGATCATACTTTCAATTTTATGTTAGAGTCAAAATCTTGTATCCATTGAATGTTTGTATGTTTATTCAAATAAAATAATAAAAATCAAGCTATTTTTTAAATATTAATAATTATAGCACTTTGCATGGCTTATCGGTTCTATTAAAACAAGAACAAAATAAGTCCTTTTGAAGATTTATCTCAAGTTGGTTATACAAAATTAATGATGTTGGCAATGACATCCAAAATGGATTAGCAATCCTTGCAAAAGTCTTGAAAAGGTTGTAAAATATAAAATATCTTTATGCATAAATTGTGTAATGTACTTTTAAGTTAATTTATATACTTTGCCTTAAAATTATCATTGGGTAATCCTATTTTTTTATGTTTAAAGTGCCTACAATTACTGCAATACATTATTATTTTGAGCAGGTAGATATTTCAGAACTTAACTTTTATTTGAATTGTTTAGCAAATTGTTTAATTATTTCAACAACAAAAATTTTTAACAAGGGTTTTTCCATGGGCTCATATGCTAAGTTGTTGTTTTTGTCAACAATCTTTTAAAAATGATTTTTTAAATAATAATAATATTAATAATGATGTTTTTCAAATACAAACAAAATTAAAAACTGTGATAATTTTATAAGTTAAATAATTTTTTCAGCTGAATATTTAGTTTTTATATAAAATCTGATGCCTGAACTCTGAAGTTAATTTAAAAGAAAATATCTGTATCCTTTTTTCAAACATATAAAAAAAAAAAAAAAAATTTAATTTTGTGTGTAAAGTAATAGATTAAACTATCAAAGTGTTATTAATTGTGGAGATCAGATTAGTCTAGTTCTTTGAACTGGACATGAAAAGTCGGCTTTGAAAAAAAAAATGTAAACATTTTGTCTGCTTTCATTTCTCGGCTCTTTCTTTGTGTGAATTGCAATTTTACTTTCTTTGCTTTGTTGTAAAAAAAAAAATCTGATTTATATTGTTTATTTTTTATGTGTGTAAAAGAATCAGTTATTAAAACAATGATCACTGATTTCATTAGGCGAGACCTGCTATTAATCTTAAGTTTTGCATGGTAGTCATAACTTTACAAGCCATGTTTAAAACATGTTAAAATCTACCTATTTGTAGATTGCATTATTAAATAATAATGGTGTATTTGAGTTTTCAAAGTGCTTTGGAGGTGTGATATCTCAAATAGATAAACATGATAACTTGGGGGCACAATGTTAATTTTTTTAAATCTGATAAAAAATTGAGAATTGTGTGAAAACTGGTATTTACACAATAGACATAGAGAAATCCATATATTTAGAAAAAAATTATCCAATTTTTAGTAATTGAGATCTTCATTTTATTTTATATGTTTATGCAGGTTATTCAGAGTGACTGTTCCTTATGCATGATGTTTGGGGAGAGAATGTATAATATGAGACATAGTTTTGTTTTATGGGTTCTAACTATCTATATGCTGTTATACTGTTATTATTTACTTGCAAATAAAAAGATTTTACAAACAGAGGCCAAATGGTTATGAAAAATCGTTTAGTTTTTAAAATATCTTTTTATATCTGACCTTTAATTTGAAATTTTGTTTTAAAAAGTTAGGCAATTTTGTAAAATATGCCCAAAACTAAATTTAATTCTAAAAAAGTATTATTAAGTTATTTTGAAACTAACAGAGACATTAAAATAGTTTGGAAAGTCCTGACAAATTAAAACCTTGTTATTTATTTACATTTTTTTTTTTTGTGGAATAAAAGTCAATAAGGCTTATATGTTTCCATACACATTTTTCAAAAAAGTAAATGAATACTCCTTTTTAATTACTAAAGGTCACTCTTATAGATAGTAGGCATTTGTAATTTTCGTTGCATTTTTATTTGCATTTATTGATGCATGGGTGTTTATTTTTTATATAATATTTGAACACAACTTCAATAATTCAACCGAGTTTGATGGTTTATGTTTGTGGTATGAGCATTGGGGATTGAACAGGAAGATTAATTTGTTAATTTTATCTGAACTTATATGTTGTTCAATTAGATTATGTATGCAATATGTAAGCTTAGCTTTAACAAGATTGATTTTATGACAATGGATTCTAGAAAATAATTTGTAAAAGAATATATTATGAATTGTTTCCTTTTTTTTATTTTTGAAGACCAGCTCTTTGGCTAGTAGCATAATGAGTTGTTTAATTTTAATGCTTTGCTGCACAGATCATAATATATAATGCTCAAAAACATGCATAAGCAGATGCAGATCCGGTTAAAAATTGGGAAAATCCTCCTCATCCTCATGTCCCTTAGTCCTTGGACCGTTGGGGCGCCTCCAGATGACATGTGAACCATCCTCCTCCATTCCTCTCTGTCTTCAGCACTACACACTGCATCGCCCAGTGTTAGTCCTGTCCACTCTTTGATGTTATCCTCCCACCTTTTTTCCTTTGTCTTCCTCTTCTTCTCCCTCCTCTTGTGGTGCCCTGCAGTATTTCAAAACAAAAAAAATGGGAAAAAAAACACTAAATAAAAAATAGCATCAAATGTGCTATTTCTTCTCATAAATTTTGAAGGTGTTGTGTTGCAGATGGTACATCATATGTGCTATTTCTTCTGATACATTTCGAAGGTGTTGTGTTGCAGACGGTACATCATATGTGCTATTTCTTCTGATACATTTTGAAGGTGTCGTGTTGCAGATGGTACAAACCCGACTGCCCCTTGGACGTGTCACTGGTTATACATTTCAATACTTAGTTTTAGGGTATTAAATACAGACGGTGAGTTATCGGAAATATTTTAATGTGATATCCTCAAACAAAATCCTTTATAAACTGTACATTTATTGTCTTCTAAAAAAATTTGTGTGCGTTTGATGGATCAATATGAAAATTAAGGATTTTATTTTGTCGGGTAGACTCAGCAGATGTGTCCTGCTTTTCAAAAGCATAGAATGAGAAATATTATGAGAATGTATTTTAAGCAAACAAATTTAAGCTCAGCATCACATTATTCGTATTGAGCCGCTTGGTAAAAATCAAAGTAAAATGATTTCCCGGCAAATATATCTAAGTGCATGATATTCAGATTTAGTTGAATTCTATTTCATTCATTGATGGCAACAGCAAGGCAGCAGGTCACCAGCAGTGAGAAAGCATAAATAAAAGAAACAAATAGGAATATCTTTTTAATAACTTTTGTTTTAAATTTCTTGCAGATCTATTACAGATTGCTATTGCTTGTTACTTTGCAATTAATTATTTTTTATGTTTTCTTTTAAAATGGTATTGTTACCTTAAGTTGCCAGCCATGTGTGTATTATGGGTTGTGATTAAATTATAGGGAAGGTTAGGTTAGATTTAATGTCTTTGTTTATGGTGGGCATACTATAAAGAAACCTCTGGGGTGTCCCCCAAACCAGTTCTTGTTTTAGTTTTAGTTTTGTTATAAAAGTTTATGTAGACATAAATGTATTATACTTTGATTGCCTGTTAGAGGATCTGTATTACTACTCTTCTATTGTTAACAGTCCTATCTGGAATAAATGTTTTGTATTTTTATACATAAAGCTCATTGTGTTTCCACTATTTAATGGAGTTTTCCTATTTAAGATATTTCATCACAAACTTTGAAATAAATTTTGTCATAAAGTACAATTTCTGTTATTAATTAGCATGCTAAAAACTGTGCAAATTTAATTTAGATTAATGACTTACAGGCTACAAGAATATGCAAAGATGTCACCCGGATCACACACAAGATACATGGATGTTACATTATTGAATTCCAAGCAGTATGCTTTTAAAAGTAATCTCATTATCCTTATTTCAAAACAATTCTTGTTTTTTTGTTTTGTTTTTTTTTTTAGGGGAGGGGGGGGGGTGATTTTTTGTAAATGACGTCACTATCACGCTTTGGTTTAAATTTTGTCAAAACCCTTTTGTGTATGTGTGTGTATATGTTAGTCGCCTAACATTGNTTTTTTTTTTTTTTTTTTTTTAATTTGTGTTCTGTTCTTTGCTACGTATTATGCCCCGTAGTTCAGAGCTCAAGGGAAATAATGTTATGATTAAATGCTTTTTTTAAAATGTTCACGTTAGATCATGATAATTTTTATCTGCACGTTTCCAAGTGAATGTGAAGCCAAAATATTCTGGCTACTAACTAACACGCACATATTCTGGTTGAGGCTTGAGCTTACGCTCTTAAAGCCCCCGCTGGTACATTGGCAACCAGCTCCATCTGCTGGGCTGTGCCGTATAACATCGTCGTAACATAGGACCTGCCGCCCTGTTCACCCCGGCAGGACCCTGGCTACTACAACCATCGTTCATCTTTTTCGTGGAAACTGTTTATAGACCCGATACCTCCATCATCAGTGGCGCTACAGCCCATGTAGGACCCTGGTCTGCTCCACCACATCCTTCCATTCGAAGCGATCCATGGCTTTCTGCCTCCATGCATGAACCCCCTAACTGGTGCATTGCCATCTCCACATCGTCGATCCATCTCAACCTTGGGCGGCCGGTGAGTCGTCTGTCCCTGGGCTTCTGCCTGTATATAACCCGAAGCCTTACAAGTGTCGAACGACAAGCAGGCCAGGGTGATTTGAAAAGAGGGGGGGGGGGGTTCCACAAAATGAAATGATAATTTGTTTTCCATTCAAAGTATCATAAGTGTGTCTATAGGTTGATTAAAAAGCATTATTTATAGCCCATTGTTCGTGTTATTTTTAAAGAAATCGTTGGGTAAAATCAAAATTTCGCACCACGACGCACCAACCGGATGTTGAAGTTTAGTCACCTCGTGCCATTGTTTCCAAAACAAATCAAACTACTCATTTTAGTTTTAGCCAAAATATTTCTCAATGATTTAATATCCGTGCTCCTTTGCTTTATAATTACCTATCACGTCTGATATTGTCATTTGAGTAGACATAAATCAGGAAATCTCTAACATGTTGACACAGGTTGTGGCTTATTCGGCTGTGTGCTAGGGATTACGCAGATAGGTCTGAACACAAATTGAGAGTTGATTGTTTTTATTCGCGGCCTGGTAGGGTGTTAAATATAATATTAAAGATATGTTGTTACAAACAATATTTCACGCATTGTAGATATTCTTATGGGCCTTGCCGCCAGGGTCATGCCAGGGAAAAGAGGTGCCCGTGGTGAGGCCTGAAAAATAGCGCCCACCAATATTATTATAGGCCTTAAATATAATATTATTATATACAATAATATGTATAGAGAGTGAGAGAGAGGGGGGAGAGAGAGCGTGAGAGAGAGAGAGAAAGAGAGAGAGAAATTCCGCCAGGATCGGGCCCGTAAAAATACTATTTATTGCTCCCCTTGTCTTTGTGGTGCGGCCTACATGACACTATGTTGTTCATCAGTCGACCATGACCACTTTCATCATCAGATTTGTGCTGGTTCTGTCAGTGGGTGCGTAGATGGTTACCGGAAATTTGTTTGAAAGAAATTTCGTCGACGGAAAATTGATCGACGGAAATTTGATTGAACGGAAGTTTCGTCGAATCTTTTTTTTTCAGTTCACACGTTAAAATTTTGTGTCAAATTTCTATTTTGAACGCACTCTGCTATAAAGTAAAAACAAAATAAAGCGTTTAAAAAGAAATGTGACGCAAAATTTTAACATGTGAACCGTTCGATCAAATTTCTGTCGATCAATTTCCGTTGACGAAATTTCTTTCAAACAAATTTCCTGATACGCATGCAGGTGGTTAATGAGGCCGATTCTGGCACGAAATTTTATTGTGCAGTAGGTGTAGGGGAACGATGGCGCATCTCCGAGAGCAGAGTCCGACCGGGCCTTCCTGGCATTTCGCTTGCGCTCTGCAGCCGCTGTTCTGCCAACTTTGTGTTGCATGGAGCTCGTGTAAAGTGGAACGCCATGATGTTCGATCCTTTGCTTTTTCCTCCCACGTGTCTGGGTTTATGTCGAACGCTTTCAGTGAGACTTTTTGGTTGTCTTTAAAACATGGCATTATAACGTTTAATTCACTATATTTTTATATATCCTATCTAAAGTCGCTTTTGGTAGCCACTGATGTTTGCGCCAGGGGCAAGTGCTGCCTTCGCCCCCACATTCGCGCGAGCCTGCTCCCTCTACCTACCTCACTTATGGTGTTGCATATATATAACATATATATTTATATATATATATATATATATATATATATATAAGCTCTAATGTTAAATATAGAAAATATGATAATATAAATGTAGGCTCATGCGTAGCTTATTTGTGTCGATTTAAAATAAAATTAGGGGAGATGAGAATGAAGACAAACAACGATCTATTCATTGCTTTTGAAGCATTTTTAAAAAACATTCGAATATCGACTTTGTTCATCCTACCAAACACTCACAAAGTTTCGTCTCTACGACCCAATTGTATTCCTGAGACATGCTGTAGAAGCAATGCGACATGAACACTTGAACACTTGATTTAAAATAGTAAGGTTGCATCTGGCAACTATTCGGTATTATTACTTTATATAGTTCCTTTCCTCGCATGCAAAGATGACACAGGCTATGTATAGACTTTGAGTAGTGGCCTTGACTTGAATAGTTGTATTGTGCGACACCGTCTACGGGACTCCTTGAATTCAGATTTTTGCCTGTACTTAGGTGTGCTACCAACCAAGGTGTGCTGCCAACCACGGTGGGCTACCAACCAAGGTGTGCTACCAAACAAGGTGTGCTACCAAACAAGGTGTGCTACCAACCAAGGTGTGCTACCAAACAAGGTGTGCTACCAAACAAGGTGTGCTACCAAACAAGGTGTGCTACCAACCAAGGTGTGCTACCAACCAAGGTGTGCTACCAAACAAGGTGTGCTACCCACCAAGGTGTGCTACCAGACAAGGTGTGCTACCAAACAAGGTGTGCTACCAAACAAGGTGTGCTACCAAACAAGGTGTCCTACCAAACAAGTTGTGCTACCAACCAAGGTGGGCTACCAACCAAGGTGTGCTACCAAACAAGGTGTGTTACCAAACAAGGTGTGCTACCAAACAAGGTGTGCTACCAAACAAGGTGTTCTGGTGTTGTTTGTTTTGTTTGTTTTTTTCTTTGCTGTGTGGGAAAGGAACTTCAATCCATAAGTTTGGAATAGACTCATTTTGACGCTCAACCTGCAAGTGACCCGTCATTTTTCAACTCAACTGCGATACAAAAAATATGTCGATTACAAAACTTAATCTGAGCACAAATGGCTCAAATCGTGGTTCATACAGGACTCACTCTAGGCTAATTCTAAAGGCAAAAAAACTTGATCACGTCACACCACTACTTCATTCACTTCATTGGCTCCATGTACGAGCACGGATTGACTAAAAACTCTCTGTTCTCTGCCACAACTTTTCCTCGAATTCCCCCCCCCCTTTTTTTTTTCCTATCTAACCGAACTTCTTTCTGTCTATTCACCTCTTCGACAGCTTCGCTCCTCCGCAGACGCGCGTATTCTTTCTGTCCTCAAGACTCGCGCAAAAACATAAGATGAACGATCGTTCTCTTTCTGTGCCCCAAAACAATGGAATTCTCTTCCACCACACATTCGCAATGTACCGACCATCACAGCCTTCAAAACTGCACTCAAAACACATTCTTCTTAAATCTACTATCCTGACTGATTCCCCTCCCCCCACCTTTTTTGATTCTTGAATGCGTGGAGTGAATATAAATTCGTTTTGTTTTATTTAATTAATGTTTGTTAATTTTTAAGTTCATGATTATGTTTGTTAAATTGTATGTACAGCGTGGTGAGCCCAGCCCTAGGCCAAGGTACCGCGAAATATAAAACCACCACTAATAATAATAATGAACTACTTTATAAATGTACCAGGGCGTATAAGATCCTAAAAAATCATATTGTTTTAATCTGTTTTCCATTATATCCACGTCATGTTTGTATCAATCTATCAGCGTCATATTTGTACCAAAATAGCAGTGTCATAGTTGTACCATTATACCAAAGTTATGTTTGTACCAATATTCATATTTATACCATTATATCAAAGTAATTTTTGTACCATCCTACCAACGTCACATTTATACTATCCTATTTGTACTAATCTACCAACCAGCATTTCTGGCTACGGTGAACCTGGCGAGGCAGTGGAAACTATGTTGAAGGTTTACACATCGACTCTACTCTTCGTTTTCATCTTACCAGCCCAACTCTCGGGTAAGAACCCCTTTGAACCCCCTTTTTAAACTTAACTTAAATGGGTCTTGACTTGAGTGGGTCTTGACTTGAGTGGGTCTTGACTTGAGTGGGCATTGACTTGAGTTGGTATTTCCTTGATTGGGTTTTGACATGAGTGGGTCTTGACTGGAGTGCGTCTGGACTGGAATGGGTTTTGACTTGAGTTGGTATTGATTTGAGTGGGTCTTCACTTGAGTGGGTCTTGACTGGAGTGGGTCTTGACTCGAGTGGGTCTTTTTAGGCGTGGTTGGTCTTCTTGGAGCTCATACGTCTCTAGGTCTCCGAAATCTTTGAGCTTTGTCTCCGCGATCTGTTATGATGTACATTGGTTTGACTACCCGATGTCACTCAATTCTTTGAAGTTCTTGCTCAATGAAATTACTTGTTAAATCCGTTATCAATACGCTTACTTTCAAGAACCTTTTATTTATTTTTTTAAAACTAATTTGATTGAGTTGCTCCCCTCAAACACTCTCCCACTATATAATAACGTTGCGATTTTTTTTCATTAAAATTAATAATTTTAAGAGTTGTTGTTTTTTTAAAATAGCAATGGTATTCATTTTATTTTGGATGTAAATACTTTTAATTGCTATTATATTCTTTAACAAGCACAAATAGATAGAGCAAAATAGAATAATGTTATGTGGTTATCAACTCAGAAGAACCGCTACACAGTTAACGTTGGCCGAAGAACACATGCCCGATTGGCCACCGGATCTGAATACTGTTAACAGCGAAATGATATAGTAGGCCAGCTAGAAGCGGCTTTTTCTTATGAAATTTCATTTCATTATTGTTACTGTTATAATTATCGTACAGAACTAGCTCCTCGCAGATACGTAAGGTTACTGATTTATAGATGCGTCAGCACAGGGGCCGTCCATAAAGTACGTCACGCTATTTTTGACCATTTTACCCCCCCCCTTTCCCCCATCACAAACTGTCATAAATCTCGGAACCACCCACCCCCACTCACTAAGTAGGTCACACTTTCGAACAATTTTTTTTTTTAAATTAACACCTAATTAAAATTTAATCCAAAACACACTTCACCATTAAATTGTATTAAAATATAAAAGTTCCACTCAAAAGAACTATCACATTATTAAAATGACTTTAATAGTAGAATAGTTTATTTTCAACAGTTGTCACAGTTATTCATTGAAGCAGATACTCAATCTAGATTGAATTTGAGGACAAAATTGCAAAAATTAAACTAGACAATTATATAATACACATCATTTATCTGCTGCTTTTTCATTTGCAAAAGGTGAGGTCAATTTTTAGATAATTTCCGATTATGCAATCTTTTTTACACAGGGTAAGAAGTAGATTAGCGAAAATTGACCTCACCCAGTGATTAATTAATAAAAAGGAAACAAAACAATTTGACTGAATCAAGGCTAGATTGACAAATTATGTGACAAACTCTTGTGCTATATTGAATATGTCAATTATGTTTAATTCAAAAATATTTACTGGACATCATCAATCCATGGTGAAGTGAAGTGTTCATCCATAGTTCAGTTACGAATGGCATCAATCTTTCACCATTATCGTTTCCTGGAAGGATAATTGCAGACAGATCAACTTCATCCTCATTTAGCCACTCAACATCCTCTGAATGTGCATTTTCTCTTCTGGCAATAACTGCCATGAGTTGTCTTTGCCTTCTAGCAGCGATTCTCAAATGACTGATGCGTTTTATCTGAATTGATTCTGGAGCAGTTTGGGTTGGCACATTCTCCCGAGCCCGAGCTCTATGTTGTCCTGCTTGTTTCTTCAACATTGTTTGTGCGGTAAAGTATAAGTGACATACTTTGCAAATTCGATCAAGTAAGCTGGTATGCAAAGATGGACAGCAAAGATCATACTTTGAAAGATCATACTTTGAAAGATCATACTTTGAAAGATCATACTTTGAAAACTCCTGTTGATCTCGGCAAGGCTATACACAAAACAAGGCTTCGCAACAGCATACTAGCGCTCCTAGCGAGAGGAATCGTGAACAACACATTCAGGAGATACGCATTTCCTACTATTTTGACATCAAACTAATTCAAATGTTTCCCCAAAATTTTTGAAAATTATTTTTAAAGCTGTTAAATTCTACTAAAAAATAAAATAACAATTTAGAAATAAAATTTTAAAAAATTAATTTGTGACGTCACACATGGCCTGACCCCCCCCCCCCCGGTCGCATTTTCTTACACCCCCCCCCCCC
>CAXITT010000023.1:2754225-2768678 GCA_964033795.1 Lymnaea stagnalis | reverse complement strand
TTTTTTTTTTTTTTTTTTTTTTTTTTTTTTTTTTTTTTTTTTTTTTTTTTTTTTTTTTTTTTTTTTTTTTTTTTTTTTTTTTTTTTTTTTTTTTTTTTTTTTTTTTTTTTTTTTTTTTTTTTTTACATTCACAAATCATGTGCACAGAAATGTCAAGTTTTAAAGGAAAATCCCGAATTGAACAGTGTGTCACACGTGAATGTGCACAGTACTTGCAACATCGCCAAATGACAATTGCGTCACGCGTGAATGTACACAGTACTTGCGACATCGCCAAATGAATATTGCGTCACGCGTGAATGTACACAGTACTTGCAACATCGCCAAATGAATATTGCGTCACGCGTGAATGTACACAGTACTTGCGACAGGTTGTTCCGTCTTGCTGTATTGTCTTAACTCGGGATTCCGCCGCTGACATGTGATGGATTCCGCCGCTGACATGTGATGGATTCCGCCGCTGCCATGTGACGGCATGACCTCAGGTGTTGTTTTTCTACTGTCAGGAAAGAATGTACCACACTTTCTGTTTACTGTTTGGCTTGGCTTGTCTTACTTGTACCTTGTAAAGACATTGGTCTTTTTGGATTGGCTTTTCTTGACTGTACCTTGTAAGACAGTGGTCTGTTTGGCTTGGCTTTTCTTGACTGTACCTTGTAAGACAGTGGTCTGTTTGGCTTGGCTTTTCTTGATTGTACCTTGTAAGACAGTGGTCTGTTTGGCTTGGCTTTTCTTGATTGTACCTTGTAAGACAGTGGTCTGTTTTGCTTGGCTTTTCTTGATTGTACCTTGTAAGACAGTGGTCTGTTTTGCTTGGCTTTTCTTGATTGTACCTTGTAAGACAGTGGTCTGTTTGGCTTGGTTTTTCTTACTTGCACCCTGTAAGACAGTGGTCTGTTTGGCATGGCTTTTCTTGATTGTACCCTGTAAGACAGTGATCTGTTTGGCTTGGCTTTTCTTGATTGTACCTTGTAAGTTGTAAGACAGCGGTTCTGTAATTATGCACCCCATAGATCAATAATGCCCGGCTTGTTTCTAATGAGACAGTAGTTCAATATGTGTGCCCTGTATGACAGTGGTGCTGTTCATTTACCCTGTAAAACAGTGACCCCCAAAAGAAAAGTGTACTGTACATGTATGTACACTAATGTACAATCTTTGTTTTATTTTGGTTTTTATAATTGCGCTAATAGAAAATTTCAATTAAATATTCCGTTTGCTAATCTACAACCAAGAAAGACCTCAACACTCTACACAACAGGCGGTCTGCGGGCCGTATGTGGCCCGCCAGCACCAACTTGGCGCCTCGCGAAATAATGAAATATTCATTATTATCATTATTTTCTTTATATCTTTACCCCTTGTCATATTATCTTTCGACCCGCACAAGTTTTTATAACGTATTACGGCCCGCACACTAATATGTCTTATATGTCTTCCAATATGTTGGAAAGCTGACACACTGACCCAGTTTCTCTCATTGCAGACACAATCATGACCCAGTTTGTCTCATTGCAGACACATTCATGTTCCCGTTTCTCTCGTTGCAGACACTTTCATGACCCCGTTTCTCTCATTGCAGACACATTTTTGGCCCAGTTTTTCTCATTGCAGACACATTCATGACCCAGTTTCTCTCATTCAGACACATTCATGACCCAGTTTCTCTCATTCAGACACATTCATGACCCAGTTTCTCTCATTGCAGACACATTCATGACCCAGTTTCTCTCATTGCCATCATATTCATTCTTAATATCCTGCGAATCTCCCGGTTATGAAGTCAAACTTCATCATGGTCACGTGTCGTCCCACTTTTTAGCCTGGACATCGAAAGAACACCCGCCATCCAGCCTGGCAGCCCTCACACCTTTGAAAACAGGTTGTATTTCTAATCATTACATCACTAGTTTTTTGTTTTTTTTGGCTAGATTCTTCTCCCCTGCCCCGCCATTCCTGTTTTGACGCAATCTTTTCTCGCTGTGGTTATTTTTAGATCACCGCTTCCTGTAGAATCTTTGGTGCAACGTGGGAAATTAATCAGAACCTCGACTCACTTCCTGTTTACAGTTTTTATTTTAATGTTTTACGATGAGAATTTGAATTGTGAATGGGCTTCTTCGATTTCAGACGCTAATTTAGTGAGGGATTCTCAAATAGGAAAGCAGGTGTCAAAGAAAAAATAAATAAAAATTCGCCCGCAAGTTTTTTTTTTTGTATTGCTTACGAATATCAGCTTGAATGTTAATGGTTAGTTGTAGCGTTGTACCTTAGACCATGTCATGTTAAAACGGAAAGTTAATATTTTTCAAATGAAAGTGAGATTGTCTCAGATACCATCAAGAAAGATACCCTCAAGACAATTACCGTAATGACGGATAACGACAAAACGAGGTACCCCCAACACAGTTACCGTCAAGACAGACACCGTCAAGACAGATACCATCGAGACAGATATAGTTTAAGCCAGTTCGTTAACAAATTTAAACCTGGGATTCATAGTTAAAGGGTAATATTTAGGCCCGATGGAGGCCAATATGATGACAATTGTGGACGTCGCAGTTAGTGAGAATCTTGGATGGTTGACGTCACAGATAGTGAGAATCTTGGATGGCGGACGTAACAGATAGTAAGAATCTTGGATGGCGGACGTCACAGATAGTGAGAATTTTGGATGGTTGACGTCACAGATAGTAAGAATCTTGGATGGCGGACGTCACAGATAGTGAGAATCTTGGATGTTGACGTCACAGATAGTGAGAATCACTATGTTGGTCACCATTGGAGAAACGACGACGACAATCCAGGCTCTCCATGATGTACAAGATAAATAATGGGCTGGTCCACTGTTCCAGTATTAAACAGAAACTCGTCCCTCTCCCCCATAGACAGCGACGAGGCCATGACAGGCAATTCAGGCTCATACCAGCAAGAAGCCAGTATAGGAGCTGCTCATTCCTGCCCAAGACAATCAGGGACTGGAACCATCTTTCAAAAGGAACAGTTGAGGCGACAACACTAGACACATTTGTGTCTATTGCCTCAAGCCTTCAAACCCCTAGTGCATAATTTCCTCATCACCACCAGTAACAGAAACATTGCAAATCCCATCTACATGCATAGGAGCCAAAATGATCAATAAATTGATCGTGGGCCCTTAAGATATAGAAGAAGAAGAAGAAAATAAAGAGAAAGTAACTAAGCTGATGTCCTGTCCGTTCGTTCACCATTCAAATACGCTACAGTAAATTAAAACTACATTAAAACATTACTAAAAATTGTTGCCCCCCCCCCTGGAAATTTAATCGATTTTTTGCCCCCCCCCCTCCCTTACAAAGTTTTCTGTGGGCGCCGATGGTCCTAGACAGTCATTAAAATGAATGGATTCAAGGTGTTGTAGAAAACTGTGGTCCTAGAAAGTCATCAAAATGAATGAATTCAAGGGGTTATAGAAAACTGGGGTCCTCGACAGTCATCAAAATGAATGAATTTAACGAGTTGTAGAAAGCGGGGATCCTAGACAGTCATCAGTTCTCTTTGGACTCACGTTACATCAAGTCCTATGTATCTCACACAATCAGCTCATCTCAAGTTTCAAGAGCTTGTAAACAAAAAATGGGCGTGGTGAGAAAGGACCTTTATTGGGCGAGATGGGAATCGAATGTTTTGAAACAGATCAATGACATCGCCACCGAGATGATAAGGAGGGAGATCGATACCGAAATCACGTTTTGTGCAACGGGAAATAATCGATGTCTTCGGAACTTTTTTTACCATGTCTCTAAACAATCATTATTTTGTACCCTGTTTCTAAACAATGAACTTTTTGTATCCTGTGTTTAAAAATCAACTTTTTGTACCCTGTCTCTAAACAATCAACTTTTTGTACCCTGTCTCTCAACAATAGCTTTTTGTACACTGTGTCTAAACAATCAACTTTTTGTACACTGTGTCTAAACAATCAACTTTTTGTACCCTGTGTCTAAATAATCAACTTTTTGTTCCCTGTCTCTAAACAATCAACTTTTTGTACCCTGTCTATAAACAATCAACTTTTTTACCCTGTCTCTAAACAATCAACTTTTTGTACCCTGTCTATAAACAATCAACTTTTGTACCCTGTCTCTAAACAATCAGATTTTTGTACCCTGTCTCTAAACAATCAACTTTTTGTACCCTGTCTTTCAACAATCAACTTTTTTGTACCCTGTCTCTAAACAATCAACTTTTTGTACCCTCTCTTTCAACAATCAACTTTTTGAAACCTGTCTCTAAACAATCAAATTTGTGTACCCTGTCTGTAAGCAATCACCTTTTAGCACTCTGTCTCTCAACAATCAATTGTCCTCGCAGTTTTTACCAGGGATGCGCATGATATAAAGATATTTATGGGGAGATTAAATGAGGTCCTCATATACTAAGTCGTATAAGACTAGGACTTCATGTCATGACTGTTTGGTGGTCAACGATGTCTTATTATATATTCATATCAAATAATATAAATTATTAAGGTCAGCACTCTCTTATTTTATATTTATAAAATTGCATATATTTATATATTTAAGGTTTAGCACCTCTGATTACAAGGTTCGTTAAATCTTCCGTGACGAGTATTCTAGTCGACGGTACCGTGGCCCGCCTCTCCACCAAGACGTAGAGATTTCACACGTTTGCCCGTTACAAGCCTGATGGAATGAATTCGTAAGGTAAACATACTGTGGGGAGGATGTTAACGATTAGGGGAAACAACCCACGGCCACCACATTCGGACGACAGCTGCCAAGTTGATTCGTAGGAGAGATCTGTTTTTGTCGGGTAATTAGAGGAATTAGTCACACAGATATAGGCACACAGACATAGGCACACAGACATAGGCACACAAATATAGGCACACAGACATAGGCACACAGACATAGGCACACAGACATAGGCACACAGACATAGGCACACAGACATAGGCACACAGACATAGGCACTCAGACATAGTCACACAGACATAGGCACACAGACATAGGCACACAGACATAGTCACACAGATATAGACAAACACTCCCTTGACACTCAGACATAGACACAGAGACAGGCGCACAGACATAGACATATAGTAAATTGACAATCAGAACTAGACACACACTCCCTGGACACTCAGACATAGTCACACAGAAATAGACACACAAATTGAGACATTCACTTTACACACATATAGAGACACATAGATACTTGACAAACATTCATAGACACACATACATAGTTTATCAATCACTTGACACACATGTATACATATATAGACATGCAGTAACTTGACACACATGCGTTGACATATAGGCACATACATAGACACACAGGCCTAGACACACATACACGTGAAAACATATGGACACAAACATAAACACAGAGACACACAGACAAGGACACTTATACATTGGCACACACATACATAGTTACACATACATAGAAATATAGGAATAGACAAACATACACATAAAACATACATAAACACACAGACCTAGCCGCATGGACCAGAGCTAACATACATTTTACACACATACATAGAAACACATGCGTGACACATACGTAACGTAGACATACAGGTGTAGACACACAAGCATAGAGATACAGAGACAGGCGCACAGTCATAGACACATTCATACATACAACCAGATAAAATATATCTTTAAAGAGTTGAGTCTAAAATCTAAAGCCCAATCAATTTTTTTTTTTTAAATACCATGATGCAGATCAGGCCGGAAGATTTTAGCACAAAGAAACATTGACACCTGGTAATAAAAGGATATAATTCATTTAAAAAATGAAGTCATTGTCCCGTGAGGTGAGATCGGGAGGCCGTCTCGTGGTCTGCGATCACCAGCGGTTCTAAAATTTCGCAGCAGAAATGTATTCAAAACTTCAACACACGTCTCATTCCGTGTGTCATGTGACCATTGGTGATTCTATTCTTACAATGAACGCGTACTGTGCTTATTTCCTCTCTGTATAAACATATTTAAAAAAGTTCGTCCATCTTCAGCAAAACTGATTTAGTTCACAAATGGAAAATGTTTGAAGGCTTGCAGGAAAACAAAGCGACTAATTTTGTAGTATAAGGTTGTTAAAATCAAAGATTATTTTTTAAAAAAAAGACAGTTCGGTTTTGACATGTCAAGAACTATGCAATTTCAAATTTGATCCATTAGACACAAAGAATTGATGTAAATTTAATTTATAATTATTTGATTTTAATTTTTTTTTTTTTTTTTTGTTTGTGTGACCATGAAGGCTTTTTCCCAAACGTTTACTTTTGTAATTTTTAAAATTTTTATTGAAGCTTAACCTGTTTTGTTTTTTTGACACACTTTGTTTTTGTCTAATTTTNAATGGAAAATGTTTGAAGGCTTGCAGGAAAACAAAGCGACTAATTTTGTAGTATAAGGTTGTTAAAATCAAAGATTATTTTTTAAAAAAAAGACAGTTCGGTTTTGACATGTCAAGAACTATGCAATTTCAAATTTGATCCATTAGACACAAAGAATTGATGTAAATTTAATTTATAATTATTTGATTTTAATTTTTTTTTTTTTTTGTGTGTGTGACCATGAAGGCATTTTCCCAAACGTCTACATTTGTAATTTGTAAAATCTTCATTGAAGCTGAACCTGTATTGTTTTATTGACACACTTTGTTTGTGTCTAATTTATCTGCTTTGAAGCTTGATCGCAGTCCAACACTCATACGAGTTGAATCAGCGCGATACAAATGCATTAAGTTTGTTTGTTTTTTTTTTTTTTAATGTATTTCGTTGTGATTTGATTCATTCTTTGCGCTCAGAAATTTGATCTGTTTGATTGTGGGTGAGTTAGGTCAATCACGTGCTCACCAGTTCAATCAATTTTATTGTCGACCCGGTGTTGACTGGTTAAATCGATTGTATTTTCAATCCGATGTTCACTAGTGAAAGCACTTGTATTTTCAATCAGGTGTTCACTAGTGAAACCACTCGTATTTTCAATCAGATGTTCAATAGTGAAACCACTTGCATTGTCAACCAGGGGTTCACTAGTGAAACCACTTGTATTGTAAACCAGATGTTCACTAGTGAAACCACTTGTATTGTCACTCAGGTGTCCACTAGTGAAACCACTTGTATTGTCACTCAGGTGTCCACTAGTGAAACCACTTGTATTGTCAACCAGATGTTCACTAGTGAAACCACTTGTATTGTCAACCAGGTGTTCACTAGTGCAACCAATCGTATTGTCAAAGGTTTCAGGTCAATCGAAAACGCGACCAATGCTTCACTTATCTCAGGATCAAGATCTCCATGGGGCTGGGCGGGAGGGGGGCGGGAAGAGGCAGGTGTGGGCAAAAATCAAAGCCACATGTCTTGGCCAGTGGGATGACCTCACTGAAAACAGAGGCGCACACATTGTCATATCCAGACCTAAGCCTATGCGATCCATGGATGACATATTATCCAGAACTAAGCCCATGCGATCCATGGATGATATATCCAGACCAAAGCCCATGCGATCCATGGCGGAAACTAAAACGTCAACAAAAGAATGTGGACCTCAGTGAGAACGACTTGCCTATACAGCGCAGCCCTTGACCCCGGTGGCAGGTGGTCAGTAGTTATGCGAGTACCTGGAGCTTGATGTTTTAAAGGTCAGGGTCACAATCAGGTCCTGTGTTTGGGCTATTTGTCCAGGGAGACAATCAGGTCCTGTGTTAGGGCTATTTGTCCAGGGAGACAATCAGGTCCTGTGTTAGGGCTATTTGCCCAGGGAGACAATCAGGTCCTGTGTTAGGGCTATTTGTCCAGGGAGACAATCAGGTCTTGTATTAAGATTATTTGTACAAGGAGAATTTAAGGTCCTGTGTTTGCGCTATTTGTCCAGGGAGACAATCAGGTCCTGTGTTTAGGTTATTTCACCCAGGGCGATAATCAGGTCCTGTGTTTGGGTTACTTCACCAACGGCGACAATCAGGTCCTGCCATTGGGTTATTTCACCCAGGGCGACAATCAGGTCCTGCCATTAGGTTATTTCACCCAGGGTGACAATCAGGTCCTGCCATTAGGTTATTTCACCCAGGGCGACAATCAGGTCCTGCCATTAGGTTATTTCACCAAGGGCGACAATCAGGTCCTGCCATTAGGTTATTTCACCAAGGGCGACAATCAGGTCCTGCCATTAGGTTATTTCACCAAGGGCGACAATCAGGTCCTGCCATTAGGTTATTTCACCAAGGGCGACAATCAGGTCCTGCCATTGGGTTATTTCACCAAGGGCGACAATCAGGTCCTGCCATTAGGTTATTTCACCAAGGGTGACAATCAGGTCCTGCCATTAGGTTATTTCACCAAGGGCGACAATCAGGTCCTGCCATTGGGTTATTTCACCAAGGGTGACAATCAGGTCCTGCCATTGGGTTATTTCACCAAGGGTGACAATCAGGTCCTGCCATTGGGTTATTTCACCAAGGGCGACAATCAGGTCCTGCCATTAGGTTATTTCACCAAGGGCGACACTCAGGTCCTGCCATTAGGTTATTTCACCAAGGGCGACAATCAGGTCCTGCCATTAGGTTATTTCACCAAGGGCGACAATCAGGTCCTGCCATTAGGTTATTTCACCAAGGGCGACAATCAGGTCCTGCCATTAGGTTATTTCACCCAGGGCGACAATCAGGTCCTGCCATTAGGTTATTTCACCAAGGGCAACAATCAGGTCCTGCCATTTGGTTATTTCACCAAGGGCGACAATCAGGTCCTGCCATTAGGTTATTTCACCAAGGGTGACAATACAGTCCTGTGTTTGGGTTATTTCACCACGGCGACAATCAGGTCCTGTGTTTGGGTTATTTCACCCAGGGCGACAATACGGTCCTGTGTTTGGGCTATTTGTCCAAGGGTGACAATCGGGTATTATAATCGGGTTATTTGACCCAAGGCGACAATCACGTCCTATGATTGAGATATTACAGGATTACAATCAGGTCCTTTTTTGAGCTTTTTCCCCAGTGCAACAACCAGGTCCTATGTTTGAGCTATTTGCCTCAGGGCGACAATCAGGTCTTATGTTTGAGGTTTTGCCCCATTTCGACTATTAGGTCATAAGTTTGAGCTATTTGCCTAAGGGCGACAATTGGGTCCTATGTTTGAGCGATTTGTCCAGAGCGACAATGGGGTCCTATATTTGAGCTATTTGCCCCAGGGCGACAATGGGGTCTTATGTTTGAGCTATTTGCCCCTGGGTGACAATTGGGTCCTATATTTGAGCTATTTGTCCCAGGGTGACAATGGGGACCTATGTTTGAGCTATTTGCCCCAGGGCAAAAATTCGGTCCTATGTTTGAGCTATTTGCCCCAGGGCGACAATTGAGTCCTATGTTTGGACTATTTGGCACAATAGTTCGTGGAGCTCGTTGCCAAATTGCTAAGGGCAAGGAGGAGCCGTTGGCGGTATGCTATTGACCGAATGGCAACTGATGGGACGTGGGACGCATGAAGAGCACAGTGAAGCACATTAAACACATTAAACGCTGCTGGCCATCCGTGGCATCTTGGTTTACTTCAAGACGTCTTGACACAGTCTTGCCACTGCATCCTAATCTATTTCCAGTCGTCTTGACTAAGTCTTGCCACTGCATCCTAGTCTATATCCAGTCGTCTTGACACAGTCTTGCAAATGCATCCTAATCTATTTCCAGTCATCTTGACTAAGTCTTGCCACTGCATCCTAGTCTATTTCCAGTCGTCTTGACTAAGTCTTGCCACGGCATCCTAATCTATTTCCAGTCGTCTTGACTAAGTCTTGCCACTGCATCCTAGTCTATTTCTAGTCGTATTGACTAAGTCTTGCCACTGCATCCTAGTCTATTTCCAGTCGTCTTGATTAACTCTTGCCACTGAATCCTAGTCTATTTTCAGTCGTCTTAACTAAGTCTTGCCACTACATCCTAGTCT
Organism: Lymnaea stagnalis; assembly: GCA_964033795.1. Lineage (NCBI taxonomy): Eukaryota > Metazoa > Mollusca > Gastropoda > Lymnaeidae > Lymnaea > Lymnaea stagnalis. The sequence continues at coordinate 2,758,714 of CAXITT010000023.1, read as the reverse complement.
ATTTCCAGTCGTCTTGACTAAGTCTTGCCACTGCATCCTAGTCTATTTCCAGTCGTCTCAACGCAGTCTTACCATTGCATCATAGTCTATTTCCAGTCGTCTTGACTAAGTCTTGCCACTGCATCCTAGTCTATTTCTAGTCGTATTGACTAAGTCTTGCCACTGCATCCTAGTCTATTTCCAGTCGTCTTGACTAAGTCTTGCCATTGCATCCTAGTCTATTTCCAGTCGTCTTGACTAAGTCTTGCCACTGCATCCTAGTCTATTTCCAGTCGTCTTGACTAACTCTTGCCACTGCATCCTAGTCTATTTCCAGTCGTCTTGACTAAGTCTTGCCACTGCATCCTAGTCTATTTCCAGTCGTCTTGACTAAGTCTTGCCATTGCATCCTAGTCTATTTCCAGTCGTCTTGACTAAGTCTTGCCACTGCATCCTAGTCTATTTCCAGTCGTCTTGACTAAGTCTTGCCATTGCATCCTAGTCTATTTCCAGTCGTCTTGACTAAGTCTTGCCACTGCATCCTAGTCTATTTCCAGTCGTCTTGACTAACTCTTGCCACTGCATCCTAGTCTATATCCAGTCGTCTTGACTAAGTCTTGCCACTAAATCCTAGTCTATTTCCAGTCGTCTTGACTAAGTCTTGACACTGCATCCTAGTCTATTTCCAGTCGTCTAAGTCTTGCCACTGCATCCTAGTCTATTTCCAGTCGTCTTGATTAAGTCTTGCCACTGCATCCTAGTCTATTTCCAGTCGTCATGACTAAGTCTTGCCACTGCATCCTAGTCTATTTCCAGTCGTCTCGACTAAGTCTTGCCACTGCATCCTAGTCTATTTCCAGTCGTCTTGACTAAGTCTTGCCACTGCATCCTAGTCTATTTCCAGTCGTCTAAGTCTTGCCACTGCATCCTAGTCTATTTCCAGTCGTCTAAGTCTTGCCACGCCATCCTAGTCTATTTCCAGTCGTCTTGACTAAGTCTTGCCACTGCATCCTAGTCTTTTTCCAGTCGTCTTGACTAAGTCTTGCCACTGCATCCTAGTCTATTTCCAGTCGTCTTGATTAACTCTTGCCTCTGCATCCTAGTCTATTTCCAGTCGTCTTGACTAACTCTTGCCACTGCATCCTAGTCTATTTTCAGTTGTCTTGACACAGTCTTGCCACTGCATCCTAGTCTATTTCCAGTCGTCTTGACTAACTCTTGCAACTGCATCCCAGTTTTTTTCCAGTCGTCTTGACTTACTCTTGCCACTGCATCCTACTCTATTTTCAGTCGTCTTGACACAGTCTTGCCACTGCATCCTAGTCTATTTTCAGTCGTCTTGACACAGTCTTGCCACTGCATCCCAGTCTATTTCCAGTCGTCTTGACTAAGTCTTGCCATTGCATCCCAGTCTATTTCCAGTCGTCTTGACTAAGTCTTGCCACTGCATCCTAGTCTATTTCCAGTCGTCTTGACTAAGTCTTGCCACTGCATCCTAGTCTATTTCCAGTCGTCTTGACTAAGTCTTGCCACTGCATCCTAGTCTATTTCCAGTCGTCTTGACTAAGTCTTGCCACTGCATCCTAGTCTATTTCCAGTCGTCTTGACTAAGTCTTGCCACTGCATCCTAGTCTATTTCCAGTCGTCTTGACTAAGTCTTGCCACTGCATCCTAGTCTATTTCCAGTCGTCTTGACTAAGTCTTGCCACTGCATCCTAGTCTATTTCCAGTCGTCTTGACTAAGTCTTGCCACTGCATCCTAGTCTATTTCCAGTCGTCTTGACTAAGTCTTGCCACTGCATCCTAGTCTATTTCCAGTCGTCTTGACTAAGTCTTGCCACTGCATCCTAGTCTATTTCCAGTCGTCTTGACTAAGTCTTGCCACTGCATCCTAGTCTATTTCCAGTCGTCTTGACTAAGTCTTGCCACTGCATCCTAGTCTATTTCCAGTCGTCTTGACTAAGTCTTGCCACTGCATCCTAGTCTATTTCCAGTCGTCTTGACTAAGTCTTGCCACTGCATCCTAGTCTATTTCCAGTCGTCTTGACTAAGTCTTGCCACTGCATCCTAGTCTATTTCCAGTCGTCTTGACTAAGTCTTGCCACTGCATCCTAGTCTATTTCCAGTCGTCTTGACTAAGTCTTGCCACTGCATCCTAGTCTATTTCCAGTCGTCTTGACTAAGTCTTGCCACTGCATCCTAGTCTATTTCCAGTCGTCTTGACTAAGTCTTGCCACTGCATCCTAGTCTATTTCCAGTCGTCTTGACTAAGTCTTGCCACTGCATCCTAGTCTATTTCCAGTCGTCTTGACTAAGTCTTGCCACTGCATCCTAGTCTATTTCCAGTCGTCTTGACTAAGTCTTGCCACTGCATCCTAGTCTATTTCCAGTCGTCTTGACTAAGTCTTGCCACTGCATCCTAGTCTATTTCCAGTCGTCTTGACTAAGTCTTGCCACTGCATCCTAGTCTATTTCCAGTCGTCTTGACTAAGTCTTGCCACTGCATCCTAGTCTATTTTCAGTCGTCTTGACACAGTCTTGCCACTGCATCCTAGTCTATTTCCAGTCGTCTTGACTAACTCTTGCAACTGCATCCTAGTCTATTTCCAGTCGTCTTGACACAGTCTTGCCACTGCATCCTAGTCTATTTTCAGTCGTCGTCTTGCCATTGCATCCTAGTCTATTTCCAGTCGTCTTGACTAAGTCTTGCCACTGCATCCTAGTCTATTTCCAGTCGTCTTGACTAAGTCTTGCCACTGCATCCTAGTCTATTTCCAGTCTACCAATGGATTAAATGGAGAAGGACGAGAGAGCGAGGATGGTTAAAAGAGCAACTCTCCATCACTTTAAAAAAATACAGCTTATGTCAAGGCTACTGCTCACAGTCTCACTACTGCTCACAGTCTCACTACTGCTCACAGTCTAACTACTGCTCACAGTCTCACTACTGCTCACAGTCTCACTACTCCTCACAGTCTCACTACTGCTCACAGTCTAACTACTCCTCACAGTCTCACTACTGCTCACAGTCTAACTACTGCTCACAGTCTCACTACTGCTCACAGTCTAACTACTGCTCACAGTCTCACTACTGCTCACAGTCTCACTACTGCTCACAGTCTAACTACTGCTCACAGTCTCACTACTGCTCACAGTCTCACTACTGCTCACAGTCTCACTACTGCTCACAGTCTAACTACTCCTCACAGTCTCACTACTGCTCACAGTCTAACTACTGCTCACAGTCTCACTACTGCTCACAGTCTAACTACTGCTCACAGTCTCACTACTGCTCACAGTCTCACTACTGCTCACAGTCTAACTATTGCTCATAGTCTAACTTCTACTCACAGCCTAAATACTACGCACTGTCCAGCTTTGACCATCTTCGCATGCAAAAAGGGGACCATAGTCTATGCGGTGGTTAAAGTATCAGTAATGAAACTGTTATCTTTACATCTATGAATATATTGTAATTGATCTTTTTAGAGATATCTTTTCGTTTAGCCATAGCCTCGTCTCTTCTATCATATTTTCATATATTACACGGGAGAAAACGTACTGTTTACCTTAACTAGCTCTAAATGAACGGGGGGTATCGAACGTGCTTCGTGTATGTTTAATAGAATGGATCGATACTCCATATCATAATAATGAACGGCTATTTACCTTTGGAAACGACATATCAAAGGCATCAAAAGGCATCAAGAGTTGCAATCTAACCATGCGATACGATTATGTTATTCGATCGATATGCCTTGTCTGGAACTTAGCAGGTCTATTTCATAATTCTGTTGATGTTTTTAAATGGATTCTAATCAATAAGAGTTTGTTTAGTAACTACCTGTATTGTGTGCACGATACGTTTATTGTTTGAGAACCGCCGACATCGGACTGGATGAGAGAAGAAAAAAAAAGTTATTTGTATTATCACGATACTGCAATCGTTTTTTGGGGGAACAATAGTCAATACCGGCCCACCGCAAGGACTGCCTCTGTGCACTGGTGACTGCCTCTGTGCACTGGTGACTGCCTCTGTGCACTGGTGACTGCCTCTGTGCACTGGTGACTGCCTCTGTGCACTGGTGACTGCCTATGTGCACTGGTGACTGCCTCCGCGCACGGGTGACTGCCTCTGTGCACTGGTGACTGCCTCTGTGCACTGGTGACTGCCACCTTTGGGGAACAATAGTCAATACCGGCCAACCGTAAGGACTGCCTCTGTGCACTGGTGACTGCCTCTGTGCACTCGTGACTGCCACTGTCGGGGAGCAATAGTCACTGCCGGCCTGCCGTAAGGACTGCCTCTGTGCACTGGTGACTGCCTCTGCGCACGGGTGACTGCCTCTGTGCACTGGTGGCTGTCTCTGTGCACGGGCGGCTGTCTCTGCGCACTGGTGACTGCCTCTGTGCACTGGTGACTGCCTCTGCACACTGGTGACTGCCTCTGTACACTGGTGACTGCCTCTGCGCACGGGTGACTGCCTCTGTGCACTGGTGACTGCCTCTG
>CAXITT010000023.1:2740502-2750985 GCA_964033795.1 Lymnaea stagnalis | reverse complement strand
AACAGTTGTGCGTATAATGTTAAGTCAGTCCATCGCACTAAAGCTAGAACAGTTGTGCGTATAATGTTAAGTCAGTCCATCGCACTAAAGCTAGAACAGTTGTGCGTATAATGTTAAGTCAGTCCATCGCACTAAAGCTAGAACAGTTGTGCGTATAATGTGAAGTCAGTCCATCGCACTAAAGCTAGAACAGTTGTGCGTATAATGTTAAGTCAGTCCATCGCACTAAAGCTAGAACAGTTGTGCGTATAATGTTAAGTCAGTCCATCGCACTAAAGCTAGAACAGTCGTGCGTATAATGTTAAGTCAGTACGACGTAGAACAGATGTAAATATTTCGTTAAGTCAGTCCATCGTGCTACACCTAGAACAATCGTGCGAATATCGCTAAGTAAATCATCATTAGCGTCTTGTATAAATGTACTCACTATTCCTTAACTTAGATGCTTTTGCTCCCATATTGACATATATTGGATAAATTGTCATAAGATTCTTGATTCATTTTTTTTTACATATTCCCCTTGGACACAAACCTTGTTATCCAATCATTGTTAGGAATATTTAAGAGTTGAACTTTAGAGTCTTGGGGCCCAGTCACGTTGGAAGATTTAAGATTACTCAGATTTAAGTTGTTGTGTTGTAACAAGAGTCTTGACCTTGAACTTGATGGTATTTTTATCATCATCTTAACACCACTTTTATTTGTTTATATTTTCCCCGAGTGGAGACTTCACCTTGCGGTCACAACTTCACTTAACCACGCCCAGTCTTCTAGTGGTCCAGTTTTCCAGTGGTCCAGTCTTCTAGTGGTCCAGTCTTCCAGTGATCCAGTCTTCTAGTGGCCCAGTCTTCTAGTGGTCCAGTCTTCCAGTGGTCCAGTCTTCTAGTGGTCCAGTCTTCTAGTGGTCCAGTCTTCTAGTGGCCCAGTCTTCCAGTGATCCAGTCTTCCAGTGATCCAGTCTTCCAGTGGTCAAGTTTTCCAGTGATCCAGTTTTCCATTGGTCAAATTTTCCAGTGGCCCAGTCTTCCAGTGGCCCAGTCTTCCAGTGGTCCAGTGTTCTAGTGGTCCAGTGTTCTAGTGGTCGCGTCTTCTAGTGATCCAGTGGCCCGTCTTCGCGTGGCTCAGTCTTCCAATGGCCCAGTCTTCCAGTGGCCCAGCTTTCTGGTGGTCCAGTCTTCCAGTGGCCCAGTCTTCCAGTCGCCCAGTCTTCCAATGGCCCAGTCTTCCAGTGGCACAGCTTTCTAGTGTCCAGTCTTCCAGTGGTCCAGTCTTCCAGTGGCCCAGTCTTGGGGCTCAGTCTTCCAATGACCCCGTCTTCCAGTGGCTCAGCTTTCTAGTAATCCAGTCTTCCAGTGGCCCAGTCTTACAGTCGCCCAGTCTTCCAATGGCCCAGTCTTCCAGTGGCACAGCTTTCTAGTGTCCAGTCTTCCAGTGGTCCAGTCTGCCAGTGGCCCAGTCTTCCAGTGGCCCAGTGTTCTAGTGGTCCAGTGTTCTAGTGGTCCGGTGTTCTAGTGGCCCAATGTTCTAGTGGTCCCGTGTTTCAGTGGTTCAGTGCTCCAGTTATTCAGTGGTCCCTTGTTTCAGTGGTCCAGTGTTCTAGTGGTCCCGTGTTTCAGTGGTCCAGTGTTCTAGTATTCCCGTGTTTCATTGATCCAGTGTTATAATGGTCCAGTCTTCTAGTGGTCCAGTCTTCCGGTGGTCCTGTGCTCTACGGGTCCAGTGCTCCAGTGCTTTAGTGGGCCAGTGCTTTAGTGGTCCCATGTTTCAGTGGTCGCATTTCTTAGTGGTTCAGTGCTTTAGTGGTCCAGTGGTCCAGTTGTTCAGTGTTCTAGTGTCACCAAGTATAGACGTTAATAACTTAGGCCAGGAGATGTTCTTAGAGCACAGGTTCAAAATAATCCCTTTAGTCGCGAACCCGTTCAATAGAATCGAAGTGACGTGTAATCCATTGACATGTTGTGGTGATCTGACTTAGGATATACTAGTGATGAGTATCTCTCGCATGAGATCTCCTCTTGGCACTCTGTCTAGCGATTCGTTATTTAAGCCAAATTACCACACATACATAATAACCTATCTATATACATGTAGTATAGACTGAAACGAAGTCTTTGTTAAAGGAGAAAATAACCGTAAGTATTTATTGAATAATAATAATTACAAATTCCTCCGTAATACACTCTTTGTGATTAATATATATATATATATCAAATGGATTTCATCCAATTAGAAAGGTATATCAATGCAAAGCAAGTGTCCCTAACATACTAACGGTGTCATCATTATAAATGCAATATTGCTCAAGTTCTATGCTCAGTCTTTGTTGACTTATCCTTTATAGTCCTAGTGATGATCTCGGTGGACCACACAGTTTGGGGGCTCCCTCTGTTCTAGAAGCGTGTCCTTGTTCCGGTCTTCGGAACTGTTCCAAGCTTAGCGAAGTCGGATTTCCCGGTCGTAGATTCCGTGGGATCTCTGCGATGGGGATGTTGACTCTCCAGCGATAAATCGTGGTAGTGAGAGTTTCTTGGATCTCGAAGTCCTTCCAGTAGCTGCCAGGTAGTTTGGTTTAGGATGTAGATCAATCCCCTATTTGCAGCTTCAAGGTAAGTCGGTCAAGTAATAGAAACCAGGCTAAAGGCAAATGATACAAAAATGGATAAGGATCCAAGCGAATAGACATAAGCTGATAAGTCCCGTTCCAACAGTAACGAATTCAAATCGATGTATGGAAGGTGACAAAGCTTGTATGTATACATCCAATATGTGGATAGATTTATAAATCTGATCGGCGAAAGCATATGTTGCTTCGCAACAATGTTGGACGAAGCTAGCATTTAAATTAATGAAGTATGGGACGTAGAATCATTATCAATCATTAAATTTACAGGTACATAGTATACATATTGTCTTCTCGTTAAAAGCGACATGGGCGAGTTGGAACAACAACCTACCATCCCCATGAGAGTTGGAACAACAACCTACCATCCCCATGAGAGTTGGAACAACAACCTACCATCCCCATGAAAGTTGGAACAACAACCTACCATCCCCATGAGAGTTGGAACAACAACCTACCATCCCCATGAGAGTTGGAACAACAACCTACCATCCCCATGAGAGTTGGAACAACAACCTACCATCCCCATCAGAGTTGGAACAACAACCTACCATCCCCATGAGAGTTGGAACAACAACCTACCATCCCCATGAGAGTTGGAACAACAACCTACCATCCCCATGAGAGTTGGAACAACAACCTACCATCCCCATGAGAGTTGGAACAACAACCTACCATCCCCATGATGGAATGGCGGGGTGTCGTAGCCCGCGGCAAAAGCAATAAGGGAATTCATAATATCAATATAAGCATTACTAGAATAAGATCAAACACGATCGAATATTTGCTATGAACAATGCAAGGGCAATAACATAATATCAAAATCATGGTTGCGTACTTACTAGTACTCTAGGTAGCAGTCGCAGTTAATGATCACGCTAATGAAGTTCAAAGTCTAGATACTCCAGTGTCCACGGTTAAGTGATCAGATCTTGAAAGACATATACTTGCTAATATCCTAGGTTTCAATTATGTAATCACGCTAATGAAGGTCTAAGTCTAGATCCTTCCAGCGTCCACGGTCAAGTGATCGGATCATAAAAGAAATATTCTTGCTTGTACTGGCTATTTATTCAAGTTGGGTGATGATTCAAATGGGTGATTTAAATGGTGTATGTTTTCCCATCCAATGAAAATCACTTTCGATGTTGTGGGTTTGACCTTCTACCCTCAAAGTTTATCGGGGTTGGGGGGGGNATGTCACCCATTTGATAGAATCAAAGTGACATGTCACCCATTTGATAGAATCAAAGTGACATGTCACCCATTTGATAGAATCAAAGTGACATGTCACCCATTTGATAGAATCAAAGTGACATGTCACCCATTTGATAGAATCAAAGTGACATGTCACCCATTTGATAGAATCAAAGTGACATGTCACCCATTTGATAGAATCAAAGTGACATGTCACCCATTTGATAGAATCAAAGTGACATGTCACCCATTTGATAGAATCAAAGTGACATGTCACCCATTTGATAGAATCAAAGTGACATGTCACCCATTTGATAGAATCAAAGTGACATGTCACCCATTTGATAGAATCAAAGTGACATGTCACCCATTTGATAGAATCAAAGTGACATGTCACCCATTTGATAGAATCAAAGTGACATGTCACCCATTTGATAGAATCAAAGTGACATGTCACCCATTTGATAGAATCAAAGTGACATGTCACCCATTTGATAGAATCAAAGTGACATGTCACCCATTTGATAGAATCAAAGTGACATGTCACCCATTTGATAGAATCAAAGTGACATGTCACCCATTTGATAGAATCAAAGTGACATGTCACCCATTTGATAGAATCAAAGTGATATGTCACCCATATGATGGGCTCGGCACCAAGTTTTTGAATGTGACCCTATGGGCTGGTCACCAGGATTTAGAATGTGACCCTATGGGCTGGTCACCAGGTTTTAGAATGTGACCCAATGGGCTGGTCACCAGGTTTTAGAACGTGACCCAAGGGGCTGGTCACCAGGTTTTAGAATGTGACCCAAAGAGCTGGGCCCCAGGTTTTAGAGGATGACCCCATGGGCTGGGCACCAGGGTTTTAAAGTGTGACCACCATGGGCTGGGCACCAGGGTTTTACAGTCTGACCCCATGTACTGGTCACCTAGGTCTTAGAGTCTGACCCCATGTACTGGTCACCTAGGTCTTAGAGTCTGACCCCATGTACTGGTCACCTAGGTCTTAGAGTCTGACCCCATGTACTGGTCACCTAGGTCTTAGAGTGTGCAAAAAGTACGAAAAAATTATGAGTATTCGCCATTTTTTCACCGTCATATTTTTTGGTATCAATATGTCTTTAGACATACGGAATATGTAACTTTCCTTGGAAGCATACGAATAGTTCTGAATCATTTTAGTATAAAGATAAGCAGTGTGTAAAAATATGTGAAGACATTTTAACTTGACATACTGATTGCAGAAATTTCTCTTGACATACTCAGTGCATACATTTTAACTTTACATAGTACAGAAATTTTAACTTGACATACTGAGTGCAGAAATTTCTCGTGACATACTCACAAACAAACAGAACAAACATTTTTTATTCCCTTTATTGTTTTAAATTGTTCGTTTCTTTTTAAAATAAATATGTTTGTATTCCTTGGTTTGTACAAACGTGTCTCGTTAAAAAATGCAGAATCTTCTGCTTTAATTAAATAGAACGCAATTTTAAATATTTAACATCCGTCTTTGAATGACCCACACAGAATGTAAGCTTTTTATTGGAATTTAACCAACTAAAGACTGAAATTTGAGACTGACCGAATGTGATTTTCCAAAATGTAACAAATGACTTTCGGCCGAAAACCGGAGGCTTAACGTGGCTTTCAACCGCAACTGAAAGATCTAGACATCTTGATACTCGTTCGCGCCTGCGTTCTGCGCACGTCTAAAAATCATAGTGGAAAGTAATCGATATTTATATCCTTTTTATTAAAAAATGGATTCTCGTGAATTTTAATGTCTGAATATCTAATGAAAACTTAGACTTTTACCATGACTTTAAAAAGTATTGAAAGTTGTTAAAAATGTATTTTAAAGTTGTAAGGTAAAGAGGAAAAATTGACTTTGGGGCGAAATTCATGCAAAATAGACCCTTTGGGCGCCCTTTTGCTATTATGATGTAATCAAAACGCTACCTTGACATATTTGGTATTGATCGAATTCTTCTACCTATTGGTTAATAATGTGGCCCCCTGAAATGTCCTAAAGGAACTTTATTCCGCTCACCCAAACATTTTCGCTGAGACGCGCTTCCTTATTGGTCGACATTTAAACGTTTCGTATATCCGCAATGATCATTGGTCGGCTAATTTTGGACTTGACCTAGATTAAACAATAGTTGAACGAATGCTGAGCTACCTTTAGTAGGATGATACAGTAGGCCTGCTACGTCATTAGTACCCGAAACAGTGATACATACACACATGTATCCAGGCTTGTGATTTAAGTCAAAGTTTAATGTATGACTAATTATGCAAAATTGAAATAAATCAGTATATTTTTTATTAATTTAACATGAATGTTTCAATATTCTTTATTCTCTTTCTTTACAGCCATACGCGTGTCTTATTTTGCGGATTATTTTAACACTTTATCATTATAATGGAAATTGTTACCATTCCCTAGGATTGTTTTGTCCACAATACTATTCACCTTTGTCTATGACAACATTCATGAGCATGATGATGATAGATCAAAATGAATGCCACAAATAAATGAATGGAATAAACAGAAGGTTGCCAAATTTTATTTTATACAAAAGAAAATAAAACAAAAAATACATTTATGACCATTCCCTTAGTTGTTTCCCCCGCCCCAACCAAAAAATAAACTATTTACCTTCACCTAAGCCTAATAGGAAATTTATTTTTTGGAAAAATATAGGTCATCATGCAGCTGTGAGCAGTGTTCACAGAGAATTAGATCAAGCTTTTCACCAATTGTTGTTTTTAAATGTATGCGTTTCTGTAATTGCTATTTTTTTATTTTATTTTTTTTTATTGTGACGCGCAGTGAATCTAGCCCTAGAGGTACTGCGCTGTATCAAACCAACTAATAATAATAATAATATATCATACTGTGACACAAAGACGACGAGCAGTAATGGATATCGGATTTACCGGAGGACATGCCGACAGACAGAGAGACAGATCGACAGGCAGACAGACTGACCGACAGACTGACCGACAGACTGACCGACAGACTGACCGACAGACTGACCGACAGACTGACCGACAGACTGACCGACAGACTGACCGACAGACTGACCGACAGACTGACCGACAGACTGACCGACAGACTGACCGACAGACTGACCGACAGACTGACCGACAGACTGACCGACAGACTGACCGACAGACTGACCGACAGACTGACCGACAGACTGACCGACAGACAGGCATGCAGAGTAGACGACGGTAACCCTCCATCACCTTCGGCCAAAACTGAAAATCAACCGAAAGTTAACTTTTCTGTTTGCGGCCGATACCGAAACAATGCCGGAAATGATCATATGGATCTTTGACACGGAAAACGAAACAAACACAAGCACACACACACACACACACACAAGCACACATACACAAGCAAACACAGACACAACCTGATCCACATTGCAGTACACAGATGCGGCAATTATGAACATATGAACACATTCATATCATTACACCACCTTACCACACTCTTACACAAGCCACCTTTACCATTACACCAGCCACATATACCCTTACAGCAGCCTTCCATACGCTTACGCCACCCTTTATTACACTTATACATCACTTCCTTACACGTACACCACCCTTCCATACATTTACATTAACCTACCATACATATACACCAGACTTTTTTTACACTTACACCACCCTTCCATACACTTAAACCACCCTTTTATACACTTACAACACCCTTGCTTACACGTAAACCAGGATTCCGTAAAACCACACCACCTTTCCATACACTTACCCCAGCCTTCCATACACTTACCCCAGCCTTCCATACACTTACCCCAGCCTTCCATACACTTACCCCAGCCTTCCATACACTTACCCCAGCCTTCCATACACTTACCCCAGCCTTCCATACACTTACCCCAGCCTTCCATACACTTACCCCAGCCTTCCATACACTTACCCCAGCCTTCCATACACTTACCCCAGCCTTCCATACACTTACCCCAGCCTTCCATACACTTACCCCAGCCTTCCATACACTTACCCCAGCCTTCCATACACTTACCCCAGCCTTCCATACACTTACCCCAGCCTTCCATACACTTACCCCAGCCTTCCATACACTTACATCAGCCTTCCATACACTTACCCCAGCCTTCCATACACTTACCCCAGCCTTCCATACACTTACCCCAGCCTTCCATACACTTACATCCGCCTTCCATACACTTACCCCCGCCTTCCATACACTTACCCCAGCCTTCCATACACTTACCCCAGCCTTCCATACACTTACATCAGCCTTCCATACACTTACCCCAGCCTTCCATACACTTACCCCAGCTTTCCATACACTTACCCCAGCCTTCCATACACTTACATCAGCCTTCCATACACTTACCCCAGCCTTCCATACACTTACCCCAGCCTTCCATACACTTACCCCAGCCTTCCATACACTTACATCAGCCTTCCATACACTTACCCCAGCCTTCCATACACTTACATCAGCCTTCCATACACTTACATCAGCCTTCCATACACTTACCCCAGCCTTCCATACACTTACCCCAGCCTTCCATACACTTACACCAGCCATCTATACCATTCATATCAAATGCCTCGCCAACTGCCTCGAACACCGAGGCTCCAATCAAGCCTTACAACAGCCGACTATCCCCATAAAAAAAGGGTCTTTGACTCTGTACTTTGATATGCCATATTTCACCGTGAGGCTCCATTATACCTGCAGGCCTAACGCTGTACTTTGATATGCCATATTTCACCGTGAGGCTCCATTATACCTGCAGGCCTAACGCTGTACTTTGATATGCCATATTTCACCGTGAAGCTCCATTATACCTGCAGGCCTAACGCTGTACTTTGATATGCCATATTTCACCGTGAAGCTCCATTATACCTGCAGGCCTAACGCTGCACTTTGATATGCTATATTTCACCGTGAAGCTCCATTATCCCTGCATGCCTAACGCTGTACTTTGATATGCCATATTTCACCGTGAGGCTCCATTATACTGCAGGCCTTACGCTGTACTTTGATATGCCATATTTCACTGTGAGGCTCCATTATACCTGCAGGCCTAACGCTGTACTTTGATATGCCATATTTCACCGTTAGGCTCTATTATACCTGCAGGCCTAACGCTGTACTTTGATATGCCATATTTCACCGTGAAGCTCAATTATACCTGCAGGCCTAACGCTGTACTTTGATATGCCATATTTCACCGTGAAGCTCCATTATACGTGCATGCCTAACGCTGTACTTTGATATGCTATATTTCACCGTGAAGCTCCATTATACCTGCATGCCTAACGCTGTACTTTGATATGCTATATTTCACCGTGAGGCTCCATTATACCTGCAGGCCTAACGCTGTACTTTGATATGCTATATTTCACCGTGAAGCTCCATTATACCTGCAGGCCTAACGCTGTACTTTGATATGCTATATTTCACCGTGAGGCTCCATTATACCTGCAGGCCTAACGCTGTACTTTGATATGCTATATTTCACCGTGAAGCTCCATTATACCTGCATGCCTAACGCTGTACTTTGATATGCCATATTTCACCGTGAAGCTCCATTATACCTGCATGCCTAACGCCTCAAGCGCTAGCTGCAGGTAATCGAAGCCTTACAGCCTCTTGCGATGTCGTCGTAGTGTGACATAAAAACCTGTCTCATTCCTGGCAAAAGTGGAACAAAATCAGTGTAGCGTTTGGACATGTGACGTCATGCGCATCACTACTTTTATCCGCAGTTGACTCAACGGTCATAGGTCACGTGGAGTCGAGGATTCGCGGAGTCGTATTCATAAAACGGACAAATTGAAAACTCTTATCTTTCTTTGGCGTCTAGCATTACGTGGGGTCTCAACTTATTTAAACGCGCAACACTAGACACTGGGTCTAAAAATTATATTCAAAGTATACATTGAGAACCATTGAAACTCCATCGTGAAGAGGTTTAGATGGCTTGGAGTGTTACAGAGGTTACAGGAGTCTGAAAGAAGTTATGTTGTGTTACGGGAGTCTGAAAGAAGTTATGTTGTGTTACGGGAGTCTGAAAGAAGTTATGTTGTGTTACGGGAGTCTGAAAGAAGTAATGTTGTGCTACGGGAGTCTGAAAGAAGTTATGTTGTGTTACGGGAGTCTGAAAGAAGTTATGTTGTGTTACGGGAGTCTGAAAGAAGTTATGTTGTGTTATTGGAGTCTGAAGAGGTTATTGCGATACCAGTCTATGTTATTGAAATCATGAAACAAAGCCATGATTGGCTAACCCAAAGGCTTCTCAAACTAGTGATCAGGTGGACCATCATCTGTGCGCGAATTATTAGTCGCTGGTCAGCAAATGTGGATATTTTTTAAAGAAAATTGAAAAGAATCACAAAATTATATGAAATATGAAATAAAACCCGCCGGTCCCTCACAAAGACCATTTTGAGAAGCCCTGTGCCAAAGCACACAGTGAAATGCCAGATGAAGCCATGGACATGGGTCAATAAAAATATGAAGAGACTGCGATAAAGAGCAGGTCAAAGGTCAAGTTAACATTTGCTGGGGGGGGGGGGGAAATAAAAGTAAATATCAAAATGAAAGTCTGGGGGATTCATGCCAGGCCAATGAGTTCAGAGCGCTTT
>CAXITT010000023.1:2719066-2731882 GCA_964033795.1 Lymnaea stagnalis | reverse complement strand
GGGGGGGGGGGGGGGGTTGATTGTACCAGAGTTATCTCAAATCGTCCGGCAGCCTTGCCGACCTGACACCACTGTAAATATGACCGTTACGCCGGCCAACCCTACGTACTTGTTGACTGACGCCCTGATGCAAGACTCCGTTCAATTACCCGCTATTTTTTTCGTAATGATTCTAAGCATCCATCTTGCAGACCGAGTGTTACACTGAGATTGTCAATTACTGAAATAAGGAAAACTTCGGTTTCTTGTGGCATGTATGACTTGAAATTGACACATACCTATGACATGACTTGTACGTCAGCAGTTTGTGTTTGTGGAGCCCTTTTCGGAGCTGCAACTACACCATTATAAAGGAAAAAAAGCAAATTGTGTGTGAACCAAATAGGGAGGTATTAAAGGGTTCCATGAGTCGGTGTTTTAACTTTCATCTCTATCGCCAACCAGAGCCGTCATCAACCACAGCTGTCGCCAACCAGAGATGTCGCCAACCAGAGATGTCGCCAACCACAGATGTCGCCAACCAGAGATGTCGCCAACAGGACATGTCGCCAACCAAACATGTCGCCAACCAGAGATGTCGCCAACCACAGATGTCGCCAACCACAGCTGTCGCCAACCAAAGATTCGCCAAACACAGATGTCGTCAACCAGAGATGTCGCCAACCACAGATGTCGCCAACCAGAGATGTCGTCAACCAGAGATGTCGCCAACCACAGCTGTCACCAACCAGAGCCACCGTCACCAACCAGAGCCACCGTCACCAACCAGAGCCAACGTCACCAACCAGAGCCACCGTCACCAGCCAGAGCCAACGTCACCAACCAGAGTCACCGTCACCAACCAGAGACACCACCAACCACAGCTGTCACCAACCAGAGCCACCGACACCAACCAGCGCCACCCACACCAACCAGCGCCACCCACATCAGCCAGAGCCAAAGTCACCAACCAGAGTCACCGTCACCAACCAGAGATGTCGCCAACCACAGCTGTTGCCAACCAGAGCCACCGTCACCAACCAGAGCCACCGTCACCAACCAGAGCCACCGTCACCAACCAGAGATGTCACCAACCACAGCTGTTGCCAACCAGAGCCACCGTCACCAACCAGAGCCATCATCACCAACAAGAGCCACCGTCACCAACCAGAGCCATCATCACCAACCAGAGCCACCGTCACCAGCCAGAGCCACCGTTACCAACCAGACTTGTTTTTAATTGAATGTGATAACTCAACACATATATGTACGCATATTCCGCGTGAGGCTAGAAACAATGTGTTAAAAAATGTGCAGCTCAAAATGTACACACAAAGGCTCAAAATGTACACACAACGCCTCAAAATGTACACACAAGGGCTTAAAATGTAAATTTTGCCTAGTTGATTCCACGTCATAGCTGCCCCGTGGTGAAAAAGGAATTATAAAATATCAATGAAACACTGGTGCACCGCCATCACAGGCTGTAAAGGTCTTGACAGTGTCAACCAATGATGTAAAAACAGTGTTATCTAAGGATGCAAAGACCTTCACGGAGTCATCAAAGGATGCAAAGACCTTTACCGTGTCATCCAAGGCTCCAAAGACTTTTACAATGTCATCCAAGGCTCCAACGAGCTTCACAGTGTACTGCGAATGACTCCTCGGTAATACCGGAGTGTTGACACCCACACTCTGGCGTATGAAGGAAGGTATTATCATATCCTTGACAACTCGTGAGTGGGGGTGGGGGGGGGGGGGGGGAGACAACAAAAGGTGCGCTGAATACCTGGCGACACAAAAAAAAAAAGTTCGGCCACGCTTCCAATTTTTTATGAAAAGAAATTCTTCTTAATGTAGTTATTCAACAGCAAACGGCTGAATTTTGTTTCATTAATTAACTTGAATAATCCATCTTTTTAAACGAATTGGCGCCACTGTACGCCATTTCAGCTCACCTGGTCGGCCGTGAACACTCGTCACAGTATTGTAGATCGTTTAAAAATGAGATGATTTCATGAATCAGTAGTCAAGGCCAAAGTCATCAGTCGGTTTTTTCTATCTTTTTCATGGAAGATAACACAAATATGGAGTCGGGCTTGAGGTGTGGGGAGTCGTGGGAAATTTTTTTAACTTTGTTTATGATTCCGAAAATTGTGTGACGTCGTTCGTTTCATGAGACGGATAAGACGGCTGGAGTCACAACCCCGAAGTCGTATTGATATCGTGAATGAGAAGTGAAAGATGACACAATAATTCCCGGAAAGTTGAACACAAAAATAATAAAAGTCCTTTCACGTAAGTTCATATTTACATCTGTTCGGCTGTATGGTAGATGGGGTTAGCCAGATGGACCAGTGGATGGTGGTAGATGGTATTATCTGGACAAGTTGATGGTGGTAGAGGGTATTGAACTAGATGCCAGCGTTTGCAGCACAGCTGTATTGCGAACACGCTTAATTCAACATGTCTTGTGTGCTGTGTGTTTAGTGCTGTGTGCTGTGTGTTTAGTGCTGTGTGCTGGAGCTTGTAACACCTGTCTCAGTTGGCTGTAGTTTAATTCAACATGTCTTCTGTGCTGTGTGCTGTGTGCTGGAGCTTGTAACACCTATCTCAGTTGGCTGTAGTTTAATTCAACATGTCTTCTGTGCTGTGTGCTGTGTGCTGTGTGCTGGAGCTTGTAACACCTATCTCAGTTGGCTGTAGTTTAATTCAACATGTCTTCTGTGCTGTGTGCTGTGTGTTGTGTGCTGGAGCCTGTAACACCTGTCTCAGTTGGCTGTAGTTTAATTCAACATGTCTTCTGTGCTGTGTGCTGTGTGCTGGAGCTTGTAACACCTGTCTCAGTTGGCTGTAGTTTAATTCAACATGTCTTCTGTGCTGTGTGCTGTGTGCTGGAGCTTGTAACACCCGTCTCAGTTGGCTGTAGTTTAATTCTTGTAACGCTCTCCGCGCCCCGGTGTTTGAAATTAACTGAAAATTCAATGATGCGTTGTATGTCTGGGGATAGAGACCGACCGAACGTGATTTTCTGATTTCGGCCGAAGCCGAAAATAGGCCGAAAATTTAAAATGACTTTCGGCCGAAACCGAAAAAATACATGCATCGAAAATGATGGGAGAAAGTATAAACATTTACATTCTTTTCATAAAAATGAGATAATCGTGAATATTAATAAATAAACATCTAATATAACATCTTGTTGTTAAAGATCGTTTAGATTTTTTCTTAAAGATCGCTTAGTTTGTTGTTAAAGATCGTTCAGTTTTTTGTTAATGATCGCTTTATTTAATCTTAAAGATTGGTTAGTTTGTTCATAAAGATCGCCTAGTTTGTTTTTAAAAATCGTTTATTTTGTTTTTTTAAGATCGCTTAGTTTGTTTTTAAAGATCGCTTAGTTTTTGTTTAAATATTTTTAATTTTGTTATTAAAGATCATTTAGTTTGTTCAAAAAATATTGCTAAGTTTTTTCTTAAAGATCGCTAAGCTTGTGTTATTAAAAGATCGTTTAGTTTGTTCATAAAGATGGCTAAGTTTGTTCTTAAAGATCATTGATTTTGTTCTTAATATCGCTTAGTTGTTCTTAAAGATCATTCAGTTTGTTCTTAAAGATCATTTTGTTTGCATAGATCTTTTAGTTTGTAATTAAAAATCGTTTAGTTTGTTCTTAAAGATCGCTTATTTTGTTGTTGAAGATCGCATAGTTTGTTCTGATAGATAATTGATTTTGTTCCTTAAGATCAATTAGTTTGTTCTTAAAGATCTTTTAGTTTGTTCCTAAAGAACATTTATTTTTCTGTTAAAGATCGCTTAGTTTATTCTTATAAATCATTTAGTTTACTGTTAAAGATCATTTGTTTTGTTCTTAAAGATCACTTAATTCGGTCTTAAAAATCGCTTAGTTTGTTCTTTAAGATCTTTTAGGTTTTTTTTATTAAAGATTGCTTTATTTTTTTTTATAGATCGTTTAGTTTATTGTTAAATATCGCTTTTGCTGAGAATTAGATGACCGAAAACCTCAGTCACTTTCGGCCTCTAAGTTAATTTCGGCTGAAACCGAAACAAAACTGAAAGTTGACTTTTCTCTTTCGGCCGAAACCAAAATTAAGCCGAAAGTTAACTTTCAGTTTCGGCCGAAACCGAAACTTGGCCGAAAGTGATAAAATTGCCACTTTTGGCGCCGAAGCCGAAGCCGAAATTCCGTCGGTCTCTATCTGGGGCATTGAAAATGTCTGGGAGCATTGAAATTCTACCCTAAATTTCAATTATGAGAGTGTGTGATCATGTGATTGTTTTCAAACTTTGTACCTCCGAAGTAATTCATTCTGGGGTTGCTGTAAACTTCGATTACCATCAACATATGGTTACTATCAACATATGATTACTGTTAACATATGCTTTGTGTCAAAATATGCTTACTATCAACATATGCTTACTTTAAACATATGCTTATTGGCAACATATGCTTACTTGCGACATATGCTTCATGTCAACATATGCTTACTTTCAACATATGCTTACTGGCAACATTTTCCTACTGTCAACTT
Source organism: Lymnaea stagnalis (assembly GCA_964033795.1). NCBI lineage: Eukaryota > Metazoa > Mollusca > Gastropoda > Lymnaeidae > Lymnaea > Lymnaea stagnalis. The sequence continues at coordinate 2,727,356 of CAXITT010000023.1, read as the reverse complement.
TTGGTTACCGTCAACATATGCCTACTGTCTAGATATGCTTAACGTCAACGAGGGCTGTCAATTTGCCTAGGGTGTTGACATATATACAGTGTCTACATATGTGGACAGTAATCGAATACAATTTACAATAGAAAAGTCCCAAGGGCAAATACTCAAAGTATCTTAAAGGGTTGTGTAATTAAAATATGTGAACATATCAAACAAGGGAAGCATTGAATAGGTTGATGGTGTACGTAACATTCGGTGTAACCAGAGTTCTTCTGGATTAAAATTGTGAGGTAAGATTTTCATATGTTTTAATTAGTTCAGCGCACGCACCAGATCATGTTTCAAATGTGTTTCCTGATCCAGGCTCGAGATTATCGTTCTTCTTATTTTTTGTTTGGTCCGATGTTTGTGTTTGTTCCTCAGAACCCCGAGAGGAAAAATGGAGAGGGTAAGGTTGGTGTGGATTTAGCGGCCGGGTGGCCTAAGCCGCGGGCCGGGTGGCCGAAGCCGCGGGCCGGGACGTCAAATATCACGGCCCGTCGGTTGTTTTGTATCACCCACAAAAAGTGGATGTCTTAGTTTAACTTGAAGTTGCTTTTTTTCCATCTTGTCATAAACACTCCTTTTAAATATATAAATTAAAAATTCAAACAGAGCTGTTTCTATTCTATGTATGTCTTAGGCCTTTTTTTCTTTTAAAAACAAAATCATGTTTTGGCATAGGTCTATTTTGGAATCTATCTTTTCATATTCCATACAGAATAAGAATCTAAGACTCTCAAATGCACTATGTCTACTGTGCATGAAGCCTTTGACACGTGTGTGTGTGTGTGTGTGTGTGTGTGTGTGTGTGTGTGTGTGTGTCTATGTGTGTGTGCGTTCTGATTTTGCCAGGTTCGATAGCTTCGTTGTCCAGGGGGTTACAGTTACCAAACAAACCATTGGATTCATGGAAGAACGTCTCTTTACTAACCGTACAACTCTGTAACTAAACTGCATTTTCAACACCGTTCCTGATACGGCTGCCATTACTCAATTACAACACACTGCAGAATAATACGTCATTTCCCTTTACGCACAATACGTCACAAAAACCAGGCGTATTACAGCGATATCTAACCAAATACTCTCCGAAGCAACACGTCAATCACAGAATACATACAAGTCCTAAACATGCGTATGCCTGTGTGTGTATGTGTATTCGTGTGTGTTTGTGTGCGTGCGTGTTATGTAGGACGTGTTTACGTCACACTTTCTCCGTGCCGTGAACTCTGGTTGACCCCACATTAGACAGCGTTCGTATAGGCGTGGCCTATTTCCTTTCATCTTAGCCGTTGTTTTCAAAACTATCAACTAAAAATAACTAATATATTCTAATAGAATTTTGGGGAAACTTCGATATTGACTAGAAAGATAAACAATGTAGAAGACATTTCTAGAAGCGTTGGTTCTACCGACGCATACATATAAAAGGGGATTCAGAGATTCGGAGATAGAGAGATAGATTGATTGATAGATATTTTTAACTTTACGAGACAAGTGTATTATTCTTTGTGTACTCATATGTGTTTATTAACATTCATCATTGTACCTTATTTTTGTGGCACATTGTACTAACTGTGTAGCGGTACAAGACTTCCCATAATCTACTTCCCATACTCTGTAAGCTGATGTTTTGGAATTATATTTCGTGATTATATTAATACTTAAATAAATCTAATCTTATTAACTGTAATTGGTACTGTTTGGGTGTCGTATATTTGATATTGTATTTCTTTATGGTATCGTCCTTTGTTAGGCACTGTTAAGAACGAGCGAATAACTTTAAGCTAAGAGATTAATTTCTCACAATAGAAGGCAGTGCGTAACAGTGCGTATGTGTGTGTCTGTACATATGAGTATGTGCGTGTGTGATTGTGACAGGTGTTGATGTGATTCATCAAAGGATTGTTGTATCAACATAATTGGGCCAAAAACAAATATCGTTTTCTCAAACTTAGAAATGGATAGTGCTACACCTAGTTGATTCATCAAAAGGTTCCTTTTGGCTTCGAAATCTGCTGTTGAGATTTTGAGATAAAGAGACTTATCTGCATTGGATTCTTTAAAATAAAATGAACAAAAATACGTTCAGCTTTCATTCATGAACATTTACAAAATGCATTTGATTTCAGCGTTCAAGCACCTTTTCATGAGGAATTATTTGTTTCTTTATTGTTTCAAATTAGTCCACTTGAGTCTATTTTTTTCTTTAAAATTAAAACAAAAATGAGTATTTAGTAACAACTTAATATAAATGAGTTGCATAAACACAACCAGGTGAAGGGACACCACTGTTACGTTGCTCTCCGATTAAATGTAAGCAACAATGAATAAAGCCTTGACAAGACGGTCTCCACCATCTTATTATTAAAACTTGACAATATCCAGTTGCATTATTCCACAATGGGTATCTTAAAAATGTACTTCGTAAGCTTTGTTGACACTCAGGCGATCTCCGTTATTACAGTATTACTATTTTTGAAAAAAACGCCTTCTTTATTCTTTTAGTATTGTTTGAACTGAGTTGTTCCCAAGCAAAATATGCTTGAACTTAGTGACACTATATTATAAGTTTTTTTTTATAAGCGCCTTAATACATTATTTTAAATTACGCTCTTTTTTTTTTCAAGAAGCATATCCACCACACAACCTTCCCCACGCCCGGACGCGTAGCGAAAAAAGGGGGGGGGGCAGATGTCCCCGGGCTCTAGCTAGTTATGGTCGCCAAAATGTGCTTTGATATTTTTAATTGGTGAAAATAATGGGTTTGTAGATTAAATAAAAGAGAATGGTGTGCTTTAAAATGAATCTTGTCCCCGGGCCCCAAACACTCCAGCTACGCCTATGCCCACACCACCGGTAATCATACATCGCCAATTTTTTTTCTTTTCACCGATATGAGGGACCCCCCCCCCACCCCCCACCCCCACCCCATACCTTTTTCCTATTTGAGTTAAAAACCGTGTGTCTGAAGTCAGCTGACGGTGACACGTGACATGTGTAGCAATCTCCTTCAAAAATCTAACCATTTCCTCTTGTAGGCTTCTTTTTCCCCAACACGCGACCAGCAGAAGAACGGCCAGTTAAGTCCGGGCTAACGACAATCCCAATCATATAGCATAGTCTCATGTCTGTGTTTATAAACTGGACTAAGTGTGAGATGAGCAACATTGACGGTGTGTGAAACGAGAGGAAATGACGTCATTATTGACCAATTGTTTCATAATTGAGGGATATATATATATATATATATTAACGCATTAAGGCCACGTGACGTAAATAAAAGACCAGACAGTTAAGCGGACGTCTCGGCAAGAGGCCTTCATCGGCAGACAGACCACTAATTCAACAGCAGATCCATCGAACTCGATGGTGTTAACACCAGGAAGTGGTCTGTGCTATTTTTAGAAACGGGAATTGGCTGCTTAAAACCAAAACTTGCCTCTCACAGTCCCATCATTCTGCGGTGCGTACTATTACGATACTATTACGATACTAGTACGATACTAGTACGATACTATTACGATACTATTACGATACTATTACGATACTATTACGATACTATTACGATACTATTACGATACTATTACGATAAGAAGGTCAGCAAAGAGCATTCGACGATTCTTTAAGAAGATCTTTTAGTAGACAATGATGAGCTTGCTTCAACCCTCGTTTTCGTTTGAACGGGTTTTAAAAAGCCTCACTGCGTGCAATTGCACTGATACCGTTTGGGTGTCTCAATAAGGACAGGCTCTCGGGATAACACCTGGAGCGGAAGAAGTCCATCATTTCATTGTCCCAATCTAAATAGCCTACATCTGACCGGCAAAGAGGGACGTAGTTTAAGAAGTTGGTAACGTGGTGCAGGGTCTTTGCAGGATTTCGGGGTGGGAAGATGAAAATATTAAGTACGATAACTGTGGTCGTCAGTTGGTTTGTGGTAGGTACAGGCGAATCGTCCGCTCTCTATTCATGTAAAGGTCATGTTCAGAAAGTTAACAGAAGTCTCAGAGATGTGTGAAGTAAATTTGGTATATGCTTGGAATGAGCTTAGTGAATCAATACATCGTCGGAGTTCACTTGTTCCCAAAGGCCGTTGGGGTGTGGGGGGGGGGGGAGGGAAACAGTGGGGTATGGTTTAAATTCAAAACTTGAAATGGTACCTACGGGTATTTGGTATATGCTTGGAATGAGCTTAGTGAATCAATACATCGTCGGAGTTCACTTGTTCCCAAAGGCCGTTGGGGTGTGGGGGGGGGGGAGAGAAACAGTGTGGTATGGTTTAAATTCAAAACTTGAAATGGTACCTACGGGTGTACATACATAAAATCATAAACAGGCAGAAGCCTAGGGGCAGACGACTCATCGGTCGCCCAAGGATGAGGTGGATTGATGACGTGGAGACAAATTTACACCAGTTGGGGGTTCGAGCATGGAGACGGAAAGCCATGGATCGCTCCGAATGGAAGGATGTGGTGGAGCAGGCCAGGGCCCTACATGGGCTGTAGTGCCATTGATGATGATGATGATGGTGTCCATACATATAGAGAACACTAGAGGTATTCCTGTAGCGGTTTAGGACAAAGCGAGCTGCTCGTCGCTGGACCGCCTCCAACCTGGCAATGCTCTTCTGGGTAAATGGGTCCCAGACTGAAGATGCATAATCTAAAACCGGATGAACAAAGTCTTTATAGGCTCTTTCTTTACAGAGGAAATTGACTCAAGTATATGGCCATGCATTTTGTATTGGTAGTGTAGAGGAGTACAACTTCTAGAGACTGATAGTGTCTGGCACTTGGCAGGGTGAAACTTCATGTCCCAGCTCATCTCCCACTCAGCCAACAGATTGAGATCCTGTTGTAGCTGCAATGGTCCTGGTCAGATCTGTTGGCGAACGTCCTATACACAGCGGTGTCAACTGCGAAGAGTCTTGCTTTGGGTGTCAGTTTCTTGGGTAGGTCATTGATGTATGCTAGGAACATTTCATTCATTCATTCTTCTATCTTATTTCTTCTATACATCAATCCATTGGTCCATCCACTCATCCATCCAGTCATCCATTCTTATAAATGGACAAGAGGGTATCTCTCCATTTTATTCCCACTCATGACACCATTCACTTACCAATGGCATATCAAAGTCATTGGTGGGGGGGGGGGCGAGCAACCTTTCCCAGCTCAACTCTGGGGTACCTTACCCCAGGCGTGAGACCCGCAATATTATTTTCAGGCTACGTTCACTCCCATAAGCCGCCCAGCTTAATCTTTTGTTGTAATGCCCGGATCAAATAGATTCCTTGATCGATAGATCTGGACAGATGGGACAGCTTACAGCAGGAGAGCACGGTGATCAGAATGTCATAGACTCAGGAATGTGTGTATCGAATTATGAATGTTAATGTGTGTATCGAATTATGAATGTTGGTGACAAATTAGTTCAGTCTTTATTGAATTGTACATGGTTGATACCAAACAGAATGGTATACAAGAAATGGGTTCATTTTTCTACCAGACCGGCGAAACAGTCAGTCTTACTGCAACACCTTTATACGGTTCTGCAATACATAAAAAACATTGATGAAAGAGTACACATCACATACAAACATTAATGATAGAGATACACATCACATACAAATATTGATGGAACAGAGATGTAGAGAAGCATGTGAACAAAAGATCTAGTCAAGTATTATGTCCCTTTTTCAAATCCTTTATATTAACCTCGCTTTTGTTTGTGGCTGGCTGGCCAAATCTTCGGACGTCTCATTGACCGACTTACAGTCAAGCTATCGAGCTGAAACTTGGCACAAAGACGCGTTGTCCATGACAGCACATTCTTTCAAATTTTCAGCCCCAACCCCTATCCCCCAAAAAATAAGATTTTCCTGTTTTTCAAAGGGAACATGACGGAAAATTCCGGATACCTTCGGTAAAGCGGCTGGTGGGGAAACGTCCCGGTGGTAAAGCGGCTGGTGGGGAAACGTCCCAGCCGTAAAGCGGCTGGTGGGGAAATGTCCCGGCGGTAAAGCGGCTGGTGGGGAAATGTCCCGTTGGTAAAGCGGCTAGTGGGGAAATTGGTGGGGAGACGTCCCGGTGGTAAAGCGGCTGGTGGGGCAGCGTCCCAGCGGTAAAGGGGCTGGTGGGGAAATGTCCCGGCGGTAAAGCGGCTGGTGGGGAAATGTCCCGTTGGTAAAGCGGCTAGTGGGGAAATGTCCCGGCGGTAAAGCGGCTGGTGGGGAAATGTCCCGGCGGTAAAGCGGCTAGTGGGGAAATGTCCCGGCGGTAAAGCGGCTAGTGGGGAAATGTCCCGGCGGTAAAGCGGCTGGTGGGGAAATGTCGGGTGCGAATGCTGCCCATCTCCCCAAAACCGACGATTTTGACAAGACCATATTAAATCAATGTTGTATAGAAACAGGTCCCAGATAAAGGTCTTAGAGACCATGGGCGGAGCAAGACGGGCCCCCCTGGCTATTATTGCATTGCAAAGGGCCCCCATGGCTATTATTGCATAGCAGAGAGCAAAGAGAAGTCGACACCATGAACATTTTGAACATAGTCCACCTTGTTGTATAAAAAAACGATCCTGTGTATAGTCTTGACAAGAACTTTGTAGAAAGGCTGAAACCAAACAAGTTGTCAAAGTTCATTGGTCGAATGTAGCGTAAGGTAATGCTTCAGTAATAAATAATAATTATTTTTCTGAAAATTTTACCAGCAATCCATTCCGAGATGTCGTCGCGACCGTCACTGTGATTCCGATTACAGGCGATTGTTTATACTATGATTCCGATTACAGGCGAATGTGCACACTACGATTCCGATTACAGGCGATTGTTCCCACTGTGATTCCGATTACAGGCGATATTCCCATTGTGATTCCGATTACAGGTGAGTGTTCCCATTGTGATTCCGATTACAGGCGAGTGTTCCCACTGTGATTCCGATTACAGGCGATTGTTCCCACTGTGATTCCGATTACAGGCGATTGTTCCCACTGTGATTCCGATTACAGGCGATTGTTTCCCCTGTGATTCCGATTACAGGCGATTGTTCCCACTGTGATTCCGATTACAGGCGATTGTTCCCACTGTGATTCCGATTACAGGCGATTGTTCCCACTGTGATTCCGATTACAGGCGATTGTTCCCACTGTGATTCCGATTACAGGCGATTGTTCAGATCGTGATTCAGAGAATACTGTTTGAAAGGTACGGTTGTAAATATTACATAAATTAGCCTTCCTTGAAAATCCCTCAGGTTCGCCACTGCCTATGATCACTTATCACGTGATTGATGGCTTCGCTAACCTGTCTTAAAACAAACCAATCGTCACGCGACTGAAACGCAAATGCGGAAAAAATCGCGCAAAGCAGAGCTTTTAAAATGTCTATTGTTGAATAACTATGTCAATCTTGGGTCAGTTCTTGATGTAATCTTATCGCCATTGATCGTCGATTGTACCCGTGCTGGAATGTAAGCCATTGATCGACGGTCGTACTAGTGCCGGATTGTAAAGATGAAGAGAGAGCATGCATTACCAGAATGTCAGAGGTGAGTCCCGTCTTGTTTGACGGTTCTTAAGCTGTATGATTGAACGCCACCGTGCGTTTTCAAGCGGTAAAAAGGGGCAGATATTGGATGACGTAAATTGATCTTTAGTATCTATCCTAGAACTAGATGGCTGAAATCTGAGGACTTTCTTGATGGCATTAATCTTAAAACTGCAGTTCATTATTTAGGGGTGCATTAGTATAGAGTAGTATAGGCTATAGCAAAAACTTGATCCGATATTTTGAAAAGGCAATATTAAATCAACGATGTATAGAAACAAGCGCAGATTAGGGCCTCTGGTGAGGGGTTTTTGTGTAAGTGTGTGGCCGTAAGACAGTACTTCTAAATGTATCTATTTATTTACTACCATGCCAGTATTGGGTTTTTTTTTTGTATATGTTGATGCGGAACCAAAGTGAGCCAAATATATGGGCGTTTGACCTATTTTGTCAAAGGGTTTGACTGTGCCTTCAATATTCTTCTTTTTTGTTTACTCACACAAGAAATGCACACGCTGAGTCTGGTTGTACGTCATTTTTCGTACGTAGCTTAATTGGATCTTTTAGTTATGGCTTCGGCGGTTCCCGCAAGAGTTTTAACTCTGCTTGGCGCGACCCCCTCGTAGGGTAGAGCAGAATACCTGAAGCTAAAAAAAGTCACGTCACAACGTCTGTCCCCCAAGGCCAAAAAAAAAAAAAAGGGGGGGGGGG
>CAXITT010000023.1:2702646-2718889 GCA_964033795.1 Lymnaea stagnalis | reverse complement strand
GTGGGGGGGGGGGGGGGGTGGGGTTCAAGTTTTATTTTTTAAGGACACGGTAAACTTCTTTTGGAGACTTGCGGACTAATTACATGGCTACCGACTGTCTGTAAGGATACGGACAGCGTGCAATGCTTTCTGGGGCATGAATTGAGTTACTATTTAACAAAGAAAAGATGGTCATTAAAATATAACACATTTCACACGCGTGTTAATTTAGAAAAGAATGTTTGTGTTACCAAGATTTAATTTGCTTCAGGCAAAACCTTAACAATAGTATTTGTTTTATTTAATCAGCATAATTATGTACAACACATCCTAGACCAAAAATTGTGTACCCAAACGGTGGTCCGTGGACCGGCACCGGTCCGCGAGCCTTACGTTACCGGTCCAGAGAGCATGAATATTTATGTTTAAATAGAGAGAAAATGTAATTAATAAATCTGGCACCAGTCCCTGGTGCAGTTTTCGAAGTTTGTCCACCGGTGTGTGAAGCTTAAAAGTTTAGGAAACGCTGATGTACACTATATTATCCAATCATGATTAGCATATTCACTCACATTTTCACACAGGGATCAGCAACGGTGCGCTACCTCAGACAACGTTGTGGCAAAGAGATGAGACGCATGTCCTATGATAAAGACAACTCCACTGCAAGCCGTGCACCATGGCACGGCTGGTCCCAGACGGTGTTCATCTAAGTTGTATTTAATTCAGGTAAGTTGCTCAATTGCTTCTTTTAAAACTCTTTGATTTTTTACCTTACGGTACAATAAATTTATTTATTTAATGTTTCGAGAAAACTTGCGTCTGTAAGTGTTAACCTAAACTTTGGCTTTGTCGCAGTGGTGTATTTAGTGTGTGTGTGTGTGTGTGTGAATGTGCTATTGTGTGTCAGTGTGTGTGTGTGTGTGAGAGAGAGAGAGAGAGAGAGAGTGGGAGTGGGTAACTCTCGTCGCGGACTCTTAACTCACTCACGAAAAGTAGAACACATCCAGAAAGCATATTCTATCCCGAGTGGAAAAAAAAGGTTCACAAATACACGTAAAAGAAAATATACATATATATTTTTTTAATAAACACCGCTAAAAAAACAATTCTTTTCGTATAAACCAATTATATACATTTTTCTTTGCATTTATGTAATTATACGTGATCGATCATTTTATTAATTAGAGGCGATTATGTTAATGGGTAAACTTCCGGCGAGAAAACACGTTTCATATTTCCTTCATTTTCCCCCTACAAAACTGCGATCTATTTTTATGACATACCGAAATACGTCACAGATACAAAGCACATAGCAACCGCTACACAATTAATCTCCACACCGAAACACGCAAACATTGATCAAATCCGTTTTCCCTGATCTTTAAGGGAAAGATCAAATCCCATTCCATTCATCTTTCCCTTAAAGAACAAGGAAAACGGATTTTCGGGGGTGGAGGCTGAAAATGTGCCATGTTCGATAGGATGACGGGAAATGGGTCAATTAGCCGTCCGAAGATTTTTCGGTTTCGGTCCTACCTTCCCCTATCAAGTTGAGAGTGTCATCAACTTTTTAACCACAAACTCAACAGCGCTTAGCTTGGACCAAAACCCTACCCTGAGGAAGCGGTTCTCAACCTCTGTTAAACACACACCTGATGGTCAGCTTGGCAGTGCGTCAAAATTACATTGATCATTGCGAAAAACGGCAAAAACTTGTTCCCCCCCCCCTTCCTTCAATATCTCAATATAGGTCGAGTCAAGGGGTACGGGAGAAAGATGTACAGCCGCTGCCCTAGGGGCTGCCAAATATTTAATGAATAGATTTTATGTTAAGCGAAGCTAAGCAGAGTTACAGCTGTCCATGGTCTTCATTATGCCCAAAGTTGGCGCTGACACTGATAGAGTCACTGCCAAAAGATGTAGCTAGGGGTCGTGGCTCCCTGGGCGGGCCAAGATTTTTTTCCACCCACCCCCCCCCTTCCACGATAAAAATTCTTCAGATAGCCGAAAATGCGACTCCTCCATAAAAAGAAAGAAAAAAAAGGATTCATGGGACAAATAGCCCCTTCCGGTCATTTCTTTCGCCGCTGGCACTGCCCACCCGAACATCTGAATTGCTTACTTAACCCCCCTCCCCCCACTCCCTTCCAAAATTTTAAAAAAGAAAAACTGCAAGCCAATACAGGGGGAAATGACCAAGGGCCTTGGGGGAGAGAGGTTACCCCCCACTTTCAGGGGGGGGGGGGGGTGGTGTGGGGGATGGGGCAGACGACTGTGCTAAGAATGAGAATCACTGTACTAAGAAATGACCTGCCATTGACCTGCCCCCACCAAAAAAAAAAAACTGGCACACACACAAGTTGTCAGGCAACGTAGATTTACACAAATGACCTAGATATTGACTCCTCCACTAACATTATTCAACACTAAATGGTGAATGGGTCATTTTAAAAGCCACGACATTCTACGTCCAACGTCGTCGTCCCCTCCCCCCCCCCATCTCATATCGAGTTCTTTGTTCTAAACATGTTCTACAAACCAAGTGTCTATCACGTAATGTCAATGCCAGGCCACCATTGTTGAAACATGCAAGAGTCTGTCGGTAAAATGTCAGTTATTGTGTTCAGAAAGGCGAGCATGCGTACGTTTCATTCTGTGGCAGAGGTGGGTGAGGGTGGGGTAAACAAGAGCCTTGTTAAACCTGGAGTTTAAAAATCATTGGAAACTATAGTAGCTCAGGATAGACAGGAAAGGGGCTCAGGATAGACAGGAAAGTGGTTCAGGACAGACAGGAAAGTGGCTCAGGACAGACAGGAAAGTGGCTCAGGACAGACAGGAAAGTGGCTCAGGACAGATAGGAAAGTGGCTCAGGACAGATAGGAAAGTGGCTCAGGATAGACAGGAAAGTGGATCAGGATAGACAGGAAAGTGGCTCAGGACAGACAGGAAAGTGGTTCAGGACAGACAGAAAAGTGGCTCAGGACAGATAGGAAAGTGGCTCAGGATAGACAGGAAAGTGGCTCAGGATAGACAGGAAAGTGAAGTGACTCATGACAGACAGGAAAGTGGCTCAGGATAGACATGAAAGTGGCTCAGGATAGACATGAAAGTGGCTCAGGATAGACAGGAAAGTAGCTCAGGATAGACAGGAAAGTGGCTCAGGATAGACAGGAAAGTGGCTCAGGATAGACATGAAAGTGGCTCAGGATAGACAGGAAAGTGGCTCAATTAAATACGGACCCATTCGTGTGGCAATTATTGTGCAGGAATAGCTGTACGTGGTTATTGTTGTGTGGGAAATAATTTGCATATTTCATTTCATCATATTCCCTTGCATTAATTTTAGAACCTTGTTCAGCGCGTTCCCTATAGTTGTATGTTAAGTGCATAAAATAAAACCGAGTTACGTACACCAAATTGTATTGTATCAAGTGCGCATAGAAGAATTTTTTTTTTACAATACGCAACATGCGTAAAGGTGCTGTATTCCTGATTGTTGGACTTCAAGTACAAATAAACTGGACACACCGTGCAAGCAAAGAGAGCTGGTTGTTTATACATACTTAGCAATGATTATTTGTGAGACTCAGCTGTCTACAACCAAGTGGTCCAGTGTGGACATGTGGTCATACAAGTATTGGACTGTCACATTCAGTGACAGTAGGTTTTAACCATTACTGACAGTAGGAATTAACCGTTACTGAAAGTAGGACCTATCCGTTACTGTCAGAAGGACCTAACCGTTACCTACAGTAGGACCTAACAATTACTGACAGTAGGACTTAACCGTTACTGACAGTAGGACCTAACCGTTACTGATAGTAGGACCTAACCGTTTTTGACAGCAGGACCTAACCATTACTGACAGCAGGACCTAACCGTTACTGACCACAGGACCTAACCGTTACTGACCGCAGGGCCTAACCGTTACTGACAGCAGGACCTAACCATTTTTGACAGTAGGACCTAACCGTTACTGACAGTAGGACCTAACCGTTACTGACAGTAGGACATAACCAGTAGGACCTAACCGTTACTGACAGTAGGACCTAACCGTTACAGGCAGTAGGACTAACCGTTACTGACAGGAGGACCTAACCGTTACTGACAGTAGGACCTAACCGTTAATGACAGTAGGACCTAACCGTTACTGACAGCAAAACCTAACCGTTACTGACAGGAGAACATAACCGTTACTGACAGTAGGACCTAACCGTTACTGACAGTAGGACGTAACCGTTACTGACAGTAGGACCTAACTGTTACTGACAGTAGGACATAACTGTTACTGACAGTAGGACATAACCGTTACTGACAGTAGGACCTAACCGTTACTGACAGTAGGACATAACTGTTACTGACAGTAGGACATAATCGTTACTGACAGTAGGACCTAACCGTTACTGACAATAGGACCTAACCATTACTGACAGCAGGACCTAACCGTTACTGACAGCAGGACCTAACCGTTACTGACAGCAGGACATAACCGTTACTGACAGTAGAACCTAACCGTTACTGACAATAGGACCTAACCATTACTGACAGCAGGACCTAACCGTTACTGACAGCAGGACCTAACCGTTACTGACAGCAGGACTTAACCGTTACTGACCGCAGGACCTAACCGTTACTGACCGCAGGACCTAACCGTTACTGACCGCATGACCTAACCGTTACTGACAATAGGACCTAACGTTACTGACTGTAGGACATAACCGTTACTGACAGTAGGACCTAACCGTTACTGACAGTAGGAGCTAACCGTTACTGACATTAGGACCTAACCGTTACTAACAGTAGGAGCTAACCGTTACTAACAGTAGGACCTAACCATTACTGACAGCAGGACCTAACTGTTACTGACAGTAGGAGCTAACCGTTACTAACAGTAGGAGCTAACCGTTACTGACAGTAGGAACTAACCGTTACTGACAGTAGGACCTAACCGTTACTGACAGTAGGAGCTAAAACGTTACTAACAGTAGGACCTAACCATTACTGACAGTAGGACCTAACCGTTACTGAAAGTAGGACCTAACCGTTACTGACAGTAGGACCTAACCGTTACTGACAGTTGGACATAACCGTTACTGACAGTAGGACCAAACCGTTACTGACAGTTGGGCATAACCGCTACTGACAGTAGGACCTAACCGTTACTGACAGTTGGACATAACCGTTACTGACAGTAGGACCAAACCGTTACTGTGTCAGCAGCTCTTCTTGTATTTGGACGACTCTTGACTTTACCTTCCCTTTTTTGAAAAAACACAAATAGCCCTCAAATGGAGTGATTATTTGAGACAAGTTTGGGATGATCTACTCACACTATATTTAAATACAACACACGTACTTACACCATACACCTGTCACCTGAGTATGATATAAATACTCGTGTTGTACTGAAATTGTACCGAACAATGGAATGGTCTCTATTCCCAGGCTCCCGCCAAGATCTGGTTGACCATCTTCATCACAACATATCATGACTACGTCATATCTTAAAAGATAAAAAAACATTGTAGTTTAATTAATTTGATTTTTTTTTTAAATCTTAACATATGGATATGCAATTCGTTTTCTCTTACTATCGCCAGAGACTTCAGAATGGGCGACAACAGTCTCAAGTGGGTAACACTGTTCCGGTTGATCGTCCACGTGTCCAAGATGAAACGGAAGTCGTGGCTGAAGTGCATCGTCCTCGGCAGCCTCACATGCATAAGCTTGACCTTCGCCCTCCACATGATGAAGATAAGTCCCCTTGACATATCCATGCTAGCCAGAGACAACTGGTCCGCGAACACATGGACCACCCGGAAATCCATTCTTTCGGAGATACAATCGGAAAGCAGTGACGTTCGGGACGGGTTCAATTTCTCTCAAAACTTTCTTCCTGCGGGTGACAAGGAAGACAACTTCTACATGACGTCAATGTGCACGCAGGATGTGACGTCAAATTCTGCGCAGCTTCCAAAAGTAACGATCATTTATTCTCTGCACGAGTTCCGCGCGAGCCAGCAGGCCACCGAGTTTCTGCGGCAGAACTTGGCGGCCCTTCCGGTCGACGTCACAGATGACATCATCGTGACGGCAGACCCAGACCAGCCTTTGGCGGAAAAAGAAGGTGTGGAGGACTTCCTGGATGGCTGCAGCATTTGCCGTCTGTTCTTTGTGGACGGCACCATATACGACCATAGAAACTTCGCGTCACGTTTTGCGCGGAATGACATTCTTGTTTTCGTCGACGCCAGGATTCTGCCGACTAAAGATTGGCTGCAGCCGCTGCTGTTCAACTTCAACGACACGAAACGGATCGTCTGCCCCACGCTGCACACACGCTACGAGGACGGGAGCGCAAATTCTTTTGGCGTCGCTTTAAACGAGATCACGTGGAGCCTAAACGTGATCAGAGCGGGTCTTGATGGTAAGCTGCTGGAGACGGCTCGAGAGTACAACCAGACATTCGTGGCCCAGACCGCCATCACAAAGGAGGTGTTCGCCATCAGTAAAGAATTCTTCCGTGAGCTCGGACAGTTCGACACGCGGGCCAATATCTCTGGGGGCGAGGACGTCATGTTCTCGTTGAAAGCCATCAACTGCGGGGGGCGGGTCGTCCTGGCGCTCTGCTCCACCGTGTACCTCAACATTCAGAGAGAAACTGTCGCAGAGTTCAGCCTGAGCCCGTTCCTTGATTTTCGCAACCCTTCATTCGACACGCCCTCGGCCGGATACTCCAATGAACTTTACTCCCAGGCACTCGCCAAGATCTGGTTGGACATCTTCACCAAAAAATATCACACCTGCGTCATATCCAAGGGGATTGACTTGACGGTCGTGAACCGCAGCCCCGTGCAGTCACCGTCCAACATCCGTTACCTCAACAGGGACAGTTCCCTCGTGCTGACCCCAAATGGCCAGCGCCTCAGGTTGGAGGCCGATGTCAACAAACGCATGGGGATTCTTCAGTGCGAGACGAAAAACTTCCGCTACCTGATAATTCGTCACCAGCCGCGCATGGTTGCGCCCACCAAGTACGCGCGCTTTTACGGCTACATTCGAACGCTGGATGGAATGTCCTCCGTCGGTCTGTTGACAAATGAGTCCCTAGACGTTGTAGCGAATCCCTCACCTGCGATGACAGTCATTCCTGGGAATTTAGTCCTAACCAGAAATGCTTCCATGTGGGTAGGCCCGTTCTCTTACACCAACGGTGCCTTTATTTACCACCACAGTTGGTGCTTGACATTGACGCCGGACAATTTGTTTGCCTTGAAAAAGTGCGTCGCCGGTACGGGAGCCCAGCTCTTCTCATTCGCAAATCACGTCATACGCCCGCAAGCCGAGGCGGAAAGATGTGCATGCGCCAAAGAACTCTTGCACACTTCCGGACAATTATTTTTATCCCGCTGCGCTGAGAGTGGCGACGTAGGTAGATTTAAGTTAGACGTTGAGTTTAAAGAAAAATGTATTAAATGATAAAATGGATTTTTTTTTTTTTGCATTTTCAGTTTTATTTCAGTGTGTTGAATGTAAGGACGCACGGGGATACATGCAGTAGCGTGTCTGGGGGAAAAAAAAAGATTTCGAGGCAACTACAAGAGCTGGATACGTGAATCTATGTGTCGAACAATGATGGGGTCTTAAAATATTTCTTAACCAATGATTCCATTATTATTATGAAAAAGGGGAATTCGCTCGGTTCGCCCACCTCCTCACGATTACACCGAGCATGACAGCCACAGCTTTAACACAAATCTCCCACCATCATAAAAAGATCAATTTTGAAAGATGTTATTGACGGCGTAACTAAAAGTCCTTTAAAAACGATCAGCCCAAGCTGTTCCTAAGTTGGCCATATTTCATAGTTGGACACTTCGATTAGAACGTACTTTGGCTAAGAAATCAGAGGTCGACCTCCCATCTAATAACTCATCAGCCGAACTATTTGATTTATGATCACCAAACACCAATCCACATCTTGAAACGAAACAGCCGCGAGATGGTGTTAACTTACTTGGACATGATGTCACAAGGATATCAACCGGTGTTCTGTGCATGTGGTAGACGTGAGATGGTGTAATGCTACTGTAGCGATCAACCTAAAATTTTAGAAATGGTTCAATTTTTTGCTAGAAAGGCCTATGAATATATTCCCTTTATGGTCCTTAATTTCACCCAAACTCTGTAGCATGGCTTTCCGTAGGTACTCTACAGATGTAAGCTTTACGTAGCTACTATACAGATGTAAGCGTTCCGTGGCTGCTATACAGATGTAAGCGTTCCGTAGCTACTTTACAAATGTAAGCTTCCCATGGCTACTATACAGATGTAAGCCTTCTGTGGATACTGTACCGATTTAAGATTTCCTTAGCTAATATACATATTTAAGCTGTCCGTAGCTGTCATACAGATGTTAGGACAGTCCTTCAAGTCTTTATACTTAGGAATATATTCAACCATTCTTCAATAAAAAGCAACAGAAATAGTTTCTATAATATATATAACGATTACCGTCGTACACAAACGAACCAAGTCCTGTTGGTTCACTTTTACCTTTGTATCCTCCACACGTCCAGCAGATGTTTCCTCTCTATATCAACATATCTTGTATTGTCCAACCCCTTCATCGTGACGGACATCTGTTCATGTAGGACACTTCTCTTTTGTTATATATAAATCACATCTTGCCGCAAATAACAATGAACGAGAGTATTCAGAGTCCATCCTATCTGAGCGATAGATTTCGTTACACATCGATACTATGGGCGCCTAGAATAGCGAGCTGGAAACGTCTATCGCAGTGGTTCTCAACCTTCCTAATGCCACGACCCTATAATACAGTTCCTCGTGCTGTGGCGACCCCCAGCCACAAAATCATGTTCTTTGCTTCTTCATAACAGTAGAGTACATGTGTTTTCAGGTGGTCTTCGGCGACCCCTAGGCAAGGGTTGTGCGACCCCCAAAGGGGTCGCGACCCACAGGTTGAGAACCGCTGGTCTATCGGATCGATGACTTACCTATACTATGAAAGCAATAGTGTAACAATGTATATGTAAGAATGTCGCGTTAAATCATAAAGGAGACCCGATTTAATGGACCACTTCCAGTCAACCTAGAAACTTGACAACATTGAGACCCGAGGCTGATATCGCTAAGATCCCTAGAAAAATTGACAATTTACCAACTCAATCTGTGGTCTTGATTTTTTTTTTTCAAATGAAAAAAAACTCATTTTCTATCATCCTTGAAAATTCAATTTTGATCAAACGTGTCATCACAAAAGTACCTCAAAGATTTTTTTCAATTTTTTTATACATTTGATAGGAGGTCTCTGGGTCAGATAGCAAATGGGGGTCGGCAGAATCATGCATGGCTAAACTGAAAAATCCATTCGGAGAAAATTCTTAAGGCATGTGCCGTAGCTGTCATTCTAAATACGAGTTTTTTTTTTCTGCAAAGCATTTGAACAAGCAGGATTTTAAAGGTGTGAGAGATGCGCGCCAAACATTGGCGACAGCAATGCGTGAACTTCCCATCTACTAAAGTTACTTGACAAAACATGAACCCAAAAAACCCACATTTAAGAATCCCAATTTTCGCTACCCCCCTTCCCCCCCCCCCCCATGATACGTCACTGCACACTTTCTATTTCACGCCCATGAACTATATTAAATATTCTGATGTCCCAAACACTTTTAAACTGAATGTATTTTGTTGTTTTCCACCATCCTTCATTTGAGACGATTTCATTTATCGAGAAATATTACCCACCCGACGAAGTTGCGTTATTAAAGAAATATAAATGATTTAGCGCAGTTATCGGGAATTATATTTTGCGCGCTAGTGAACTCATTATCTATACATAGCCATCGTGGTGGTGGTGGTGGTCTTTGACCTTTGCTCGCGAATCATACACATAGATTTGTTATGCTCTCAATATCGAATACGCTGAATAGGAAGACGCCAGCTTGCTAGGAAGTAGCCAGAAATGGAAGCAGTCCACGAGTCACACCAGAAGCGTAATGTATGAAAGAGATTATTATTATTAAAGATAGCATCCCTATTGACACAAAAGTTGCAACTAATAGAAATATGCACTTATAGAACACATTGTTTGCGGATTTTGTTTCTCTAGATTATGTGGTGTTAAGGTTTTATAGCCAAAAGTGTGTTCAAATTATAAATTGCAAAAATTGGGATTCTTAAATGTGCGTTACTTGAGCTCATGTTTTGTCAAGTAACATTAGCAGGTGGGAAGTTCACGCATAGCTGTCGCCAATGTTTGGCGGGCTATATCTCCTATATAATTAAGCCGATTTGCTCGAATGTTTTGTCACAGACAATTATGAACCTATTTGACTATCAAAGAATGCCATTTGTACGAACTTACGAGTTATTAGGTACGTTCTTTTCGGCACAATACCCAGCAAGAAATGACGCAGTATAATTTACACGCTGATATAGGACTTACTGACATTTTAAACAAACAACAACGATGATTGACCTTGTATCTCAGGGATTCTTAACCTTTTTTGCACCTCCGAACCTTTTTAGATTTTTAAACATTCTCCCCCCCCCCCCCCAACCCAAATTAAAAAGCATTTTAATAAGATAAGTAAAAATGAGAGTAATGCGGTAATGAGTAATTTATGACAGTTTTCTTTATTAATAAAGATCAATACTCGGAGGTCGAGATTCCATCTCTTAGGACCTCTGGCCGTGAAACATAGCCTAGTAGTCCCTGTGGACTCAGCCATGCAACTCGACCTTGAGTAACGGGGTTTTGGACAGGTTGCTTCCACTCATGAGGGGACAGTTTTGCGTCACAGCCCCCCTTGCCCATTGAGTCTTACGTAGGGTTGGAACAGCTTTGCTTCCTCTCCGGAGATGACGTTGCGTTGCCACCCCCACCGCCCAGGGAGCCGTACGTTCCTTGGTGTGGCACGGCTTTGCTTCCACACCGGGAGTAGTCACGAGCTTAACTTTCTCCCACCGTTCCTAGGAGTTGTGGGAACATGGGTCAAAACGGCTTTACTTCCTCTCCGGGGATGGCGTTGCGTTGCCACCCCCACCGCCCAGGGAGCCGTACGTTCTAATACCCCGTATTTTGTTGGACGAATTTAAATCCACTCCGGGAGTAGTCACAAGCTTAACTTTCTCCCACCGCTCCTGGGAGTTGTGTTGGACATAGTTCCTCACCCCCACCGTGTGGGGGGGGGGGGTGGTTTGGACTGGACTGTGTCGGGACGAAACGGTTGCCTAGGAGCGGCTTTCTCAAGGCCGCATGTTTTTAATCCTCAGCAAGGGTTTTAAAAGAAAACTCTAGCCTCATATCCATTATCGGTGACACGTCATCATGTTAGCGCGCAACATCCGTCGCTTTGGAAGTCATGCGTTTAACTGGTGGGATTTTTTAGCTTCAGAAGGGTAAACCCCCCCCCCCTACTAGCCGGGCACGCCACGAAGAGGCAAAATTCCGTGTAACACCACTCGAGCAAGTGATGCTGGACATGGACCCTACAGAGTTCGGTCTTTGCCCGTCTTTATTTTTCTAACTTGCCGGAAAAATAAATGCAACGGTACAAATAATGTAACAGTTCGAATAATGCAACAGTACAAATTATGCAACAGTACCAATACAATTATGCAACAGTACAATAATTCAGCAGTACAAATAATACAACAATACAAATAATGCGACAGTAAAAATAATGCAACAGTACAAAAAAAATGCAGCAGTACAAATAATGCAACAGTACAATAAATAATGCAACAGTGCAAATAATGCGACAGTGCAAATAACGCAACAGTACAAATATTGAAATAGTATAAATACAATTATGCAACAGTACAAATAATGCAACAGTACTAATACAATTATGCAACAGTACAAATACTGCAACAGTACAAATACTGCAACAGTACAAATATTGCAACAGTACCAATACAATTATGCAACAGTACAAATACTACAACAGTACAAATACTGCAACAGTACTAATACAATTATGCAACAGTACAAATACTACAACAGTACAAATACTGCAACAGTACAAATATTGCAACAGTACCAATACAATTATGCAACAGTACAATTACTACAACAGTACAAATACTGCAACAGTACTAATACAATTATGCAACAGTACAAATACTGCAACAGTACAAATACTGCAACAGTACAAATATTGCAACACTACCAATACAATTATGCAACAGTACAAATACTGCAACAGTACAAATATTGCAACAGTACTAATACAATTATGCAACAGTACAAATACTACAACAGTACAAAGACTACAACAGTACAAATACTACAACAGTACAAATAATGTAACAGTACAAATAATGTAACAGTACAACTACTACAACAGTACAACTACTACAACAGTACAACTACTACAACAGTACAAATAATGTAACAGTACAAACAATGTAACAGTACAAATAATGTAACAGTACAAACAATGTAACAGTACAAATAATGTAACAGTACAAATAATGTAACAGTACAAATAATGTAACAGTACAAATAATGTAACAGTACAAATAATGTAACAGTACAAATACTACAACAGTACAATAATGCTCTAACAAAATTCACCAGGAAATAATCTATTGCTTGTAATAAAAACTTCAAATTTTCTAGATGTTTCAGCACACTTGCCCTCCCCCACCCCACCCCTCTTTTTTCCAACACACACACAAACACACACACATTAGTTTTAAGACTTCGTCGGTTGAACAACCTACAATTTTTGAAAACTGACAATTTATAGATGGTATATCTAACAAATGATACCTGTAACAATGGGGTATTGTGAACAAAAAATGTTGGCAAGAGAGGTAAGAATAGTTTCAACTGGTTTGCTTTGTATTCTACTAGTTATCCCCCGTCTCACATATTTATTTTTTTAAGAGAGCGTGGACCGTTTACGAAAAACTAAGCTCTTCATTTGAATTGTCAAAATAAAAATAACTACAATAAATTATGTGGAGTACACTTTTGTTTGTATGGGTCAGCATATATGCTCAGTGGAGACTGACCACATCAATGGGTCAGCATATATGCGGAGTGGAACTGACCACTGGGTCAGAATATATGCGGCTCGAATTGTTCTCCGCAAACGCAAGTTCGACCATGCAAAAACACTTCTGAGAGAGTTGCATTGGCTGCCGGTGCGTGGTCGCATAGAGTACAAAATCGCAACTTTGTGCTACCGCTGCTTACATGACCTGGCGCCGTCCTATCTGAAAGAGCTGCTGACGCCTTATGTACCCACTAGAGAGCTCCGCTCATCCGATAGTGGCAAACTCTCGACACCATGTGTTTGCCATGAGACTTACGGAAAGCGCACTTTCGCATTTGCTGGTCCAACAATTTGGAACGCCCTTCCAGTCGATCTCAGAAACAACCGGACACTGGAGTCCTTTAAAACCGATCTAAAGACGCATCTATTTCGCAAACATATTCTGGGATGATTGTCTACCATATTTTACAGTTAATGCATATTGGCTGTGTTGCTTAGGGTTGAAATGGCTAGCAAGACTTTGAGATTGTATGCTTGTAATTAGTTTTTGTAGTGTTGCGTTTGTTTTAAATGTGGTAAATTATAGATATGTTTTTTGTTGACTTTGTACCGCGCTTCGAGCCTTTGGGGATGAAGCGTGTTTTTGAAATAAACTTTATTATTATTATCATTATTTTATTCTGAGTGAAGGATGACCACTTCACTGGGTCAGAATATATGCGGAGTGAAGGGTGACCACATCAACGGGTCATCATATATGCTGAGTGGAGACTGACCACATCAATGGGTCAGCAAATATGCTGAGTGGAGACTGACCACTTCACTTGGTCAGAATATATGCAGAGTGAAGAATGACCACATCAATGGATCAGCATATATGCTGAGTGGAGACTGACCACTTCACTGGGTCAGAATATATGCGGAGTGAAGAATGACCACATCAATGGGTCATCATATATGCTGAGTGGAGACTGACCATATCAATGCATGTATGTTAATTTTTAAGTTCCTGATTATGTTTATTAAATTTCATGTACAGTGTGGTGAGCCCACCTTAGCCTGGGGTAACGCGCTGTATAAAACCACAACTAATAATAATAATAATAATATGCTGAGTGAAGGCTGATCACATCAATGGGTCAGCATATATGCTGAGTGGAGGCTGATCACATCAATGGGTCAGCATATATGATGAATGAAGGCTGACCACATCAATGGGTCAGCATATATGCTGAGTGGAGGCTGACCACATCAATGGGTAATCATATATGCTGAGTGGAGGCTGACCACATCAATGGGTCATCATATATGCTGAGTGGAGGCTGATCACATCAGTGGGTCAGCATATATGCTGAGTGAAGGCTGACCACATCAATGGGTCAGCATATATGCTGAGTGGAGGCTGACCACATCAATGGGTAATCATATATGCTGAGTGGAGGCTGACCACATCAATGGGTCATCATATATGCTGAGTGGAGGCTGATCACATCAGTGGGTCAGCATATATGCTGAGTGAAGGCTGACCACATCAATGGGTCAGCATATATGCTGAGTGGAGGCTGACCACATCAATGGGTAATCATATATGCTGAGTGGAGGCTGACCACATCAATGGGTCATCATATATGCTGAGTGGAGGCTGATCACATCAATGGGTCAGCATATATGCTGAGTGAAGGCTGACCACATCAATGGGTCAGCATATATGCTGAGTGGAGGCTGACCACATCAATGGGTCATCATATATGCTGAGTGGAGGCTGACCACATCAATTGGTCATCATATATGCTGAGTGAAGGCTGACCACATCAATGGGTCAGTATATATGCTGAGTGGAGGCTGACCACATCAATGGGTAATCATATATGCTGAGTGAAGGCTGACCACATCAATGGGTCAGCATAGGAGGCTACCCACGAAGATAATGATAACAGTTAACAAAATATTCAGACATAGATTTTAACATAAATTTCATAGCAAGACTTAGGCATTAACTCCCCGAATAAGTGCCTGGGTAACCATGGCTACAACTAGAGCGAGATAAACCTACACAGTGCTACCACTAGAGCGAGGTAAAACCACAAAAGGCTACCACTAACACAGAGCTACCACTAACACAGAGCTACCACTAACACAGAGCTACCAATAGAGCGAGATAATAACTCAGCTGAAAACGTGTTCCGCAAACACTAAAGACACTAACGCGAGTTTTGGTTACTTCAGGCTGTGCAGGTTGGTCTCCAACCATGCCGTAATAGAGAGGGCATCAACTCTAAATCAAATTTCAATCTTTTTTCATCCTAATCCCCTCCCCCTTCCTCCCACTAGCACCATAGACACGTCCATATCCCCTCCCCCTTCCTCCCACTGGCACCATAGGCACGTCCATATCTCCTCCCCATTCCTCCCACTAGCACCATAGACACGCCCATATCCCCTCCCCCTTCCTCCCAATGGCACCATAGACACGTCCATATCCCCTCCCCCTTCCTCCCACTGGCACCATAGACACATCCATATCTCCTCCCCCTTCCTCCCACTGGCACCATAGACACGTCCATATTCCCTCCCCTTCCTCCCACTGGCACCATAGACACGTCCATATCCCTTCCCCTTTCCTCCCACTGGCACCATAGACACGTCCATATCCCTTCCCCATCCCTCCCACTGGCACCATAGACACGCCCATATCTCCTCCCCCTTCCTCCCACTGGCACCATAGACACGTCCATATCCCCTCCCGTTCCTCCCACTGGCACCATAGACACGTCCATATTCCCTCCCCTTCCTCCCACTGGTACCATAGACACATCCATATCCCCTCCCCCTTCCTCCCCCTGGCACCATAGGCACATCCATATTCCCACCACTTCCTCCCACTGACAACATAGACACATCCATATCCCCTCCCCCTTCCTCCCACTGGCACCATAGACACATCCATATACCCTCCCTTCCTCCCACTGGCACCATAGACACGTCCATACTCCCTTTCCTTCCTCCCACTGGCAGTATAGACACATCCATATCCCCTCCCCATTCCTCCCACTGGCACCATAGACACGTCCATATCCCCTCGCCCTTTCTCACCCTGGCAGCATAGACACATCCATATCCCCTCCCCATTCCTCCCACTGGCACCATAGACACGTCCATATCCCCTCCCCCTTCCTCCCACTGGCCCCATACACCCCCCCCTACCCCCTCCCCCCTCCCCCCAC
>CAXITT010000023.1:2672871-2702501 GCA_964033795.1 Lymnaea stagnalis | reverse complement strand
CGTCCATATCTCCTCCCCCTTCCTCCCACTGGCACCATAGACACATCCATATCCCCTCCCCCTTCCTCCCACTGGCACCATAGACACATCCATATCCCCTCCCCCCTCCTCCCACTGGCACCATAGACACGTCCATATCCCCTCCCCCTTCCTCCCACTGGCACCCTAGACACGTCCATATGCCCCTCCCCCCCCCTCCTTATGTTACTCAATTATTTATTTTTTATTTAGGTCCTAAGTTAGCACCAACCTGTAAGGGAGATAAGAGCACAATGAAAAGTCATACTTCCTGTGACAGTTTGTAAAACAAATTTACCAGTTCCAAAATCTCGAGTAAATAAATGTTGCTGGTTTTTTTCTTCTCTTCAGCAAACTTAACAAACTTATGTATGGTCACGTGAGTACAGATTGGCACTGTCAATTTAAGCAATTCATTCGTCAAAAGTGCAAGCACTTAATATGCATATACTTCAAAAGTTAGAATAGGAAAAGAATTTTAGCGTTTTAGGGTGGCTGGTTTTAATTATTAAATGGCTTGCTTTAAGTGAATACGCCTTCAGAGGTTCTTAAAAGGGCCAAGGAAACACAAATTATATTAAATGATAGAACGCTATTTAATCGATTTTTTTTTTCAAGGATTATCACATCAAAGAATTAATACTACACAATTTCTTTCTCAAAAAACTACTTACATTGCAAAATATCCAAACAGCATAGAGTTATGCTGCGGTTCTAACCACACCTCCAATTGCTCAGGTAAAAATGTCCACGCACTGTGTTATAGAAGTCAGCTAGAAACAAGGCTCACAGGGCACATCAACACAGAAGTCTCTTTACAAGGGCGACTCACAGGGCACATCAACACAGAAGTCTCTTTAAAAGGGCACTCACAGGGCATATCAAAACAAATGTCTCTTTACAAGGGTACTCACAGAGCATACTAACACAGAAGTCTCTTTAACAGGGCACGCACAGGGCACATCAAAACAGAAGTCTCTTTACAAGGGTAATCACAGGGTACATCAAAACAGAAGTCTCTTTACAAGGGCACTCATAGGGCACACCAACACAGAAGTCTTTTTACAAGGGCACTAAAAGGGCACATCAACAAAGAAGTCTCTTTACAAGAGCACGCACAGGGCACATCAACACAGAAGTCTCTCTACAAGTATACTATATAATCATGTATAATTTAAAGATCTTAAAAAACGTAAATACACAACATATTGGGTCTAATGTAAGCAGTGGCAAATTAAATCAGTGTCAACCCAAGAGTTGACATTTTTCCCAATGGTTGAAAATTTGTCTGGACATATCAAAGTGTCACCCGACATGGTCCGCGCCAATGTCATCCAGCGTGGTCTGCGCCACTGTCATCCGGTGTCGTCTGCGCCACTTTCACCCGGTGCTGGCTGCACCACTGTCATCTGGTGCGGTCTGCGCCACTGTCACTCTGTGCGGTCTGCGCCACTGTCAACCGGTGCGATCTCCGCCACTGTCAACTGGTGTGGTCTCCGCCGCTGTCAAACTACTGATTATGTTCCAAACGTCAAGAGTTACCTAGGCGTAATATTTTCTTTTCTTATTTTTGGAATGAAATAGTTAATGGATTAAATCTGGCAAATCTGATGAAAATAAGAAAACTGAATTGTGTCAACTAATTGGTAAAATCGACCTAATGTGTCACCTACTTGGTAAAACAGACCTAATGTGTCACCTACTTGGTAAAACAGACCTAATGTGTCACCTAATTGGTAAAACAGACCTAATGTGTCACCTACTTGGTAAAACAGACCTAATGTGTCACATACTTGGTAAAAAAGACAGAATGTGTCATCTACTTGGTGAAAAAGACAGAATGTGTCATCTACTTGGTAAAACAGACCTAGTATGTCACCTACTTGGTAACAGACCTAATGTGTCACCTTCTTGGTAAAACAGACCTAATATGTCATCTACTTGGTAAAAAAGACCTAATATGTCACATACTTGGTAAAACCGACCTAATGTTTCATCTACTTGGTAAAACAGACCTACTGTGTCACCTATTTGGTAAAAACAATCTACTGTGTCATCTGATTGGTAAAAACGACCTACTACTTGGTGAAACCGACCTACTGTGTCGGTAAAAAAAACATCTGTGTCATCTAATTGGTAATACCGACCTACCGTGTCATCTTCTTGGTAAAAATGGCATACTGTGTCATCTACTAGATAAAACGGATCTACTGTGTCATCTACTTAGTGAAAGCGTTCTACTGTGTCATCTAATTCGTAAAAACGACCTACTGTGTCATCTACTTGGTAAAAATAACCTACTGTGTCATCAACTTGGTAAAAATGACTTAATGTGTCATCTTATTGGTAAAACTGACCTAATGTGTCATCTAATTAGTAAAAACCACCGACTGTGTCATCTTATTGGTAAAACCGATATACTGTGTCATATAATTGGTAAAACCGAGCTACTGTGTCATATAATTGGTAAAACTGACATACTGTGCCATCTTTTTGGGAAAACTGACCTACTGTGTCATCTAATATGGAAAATTGACCTACTGTGTCATCTGCTTGGTAAAAACGACCTACTGTGTCATTTAATTGTAAAATAACCTTCTGTCATCTAATTAGTTAAACTGACGTACTAAGCATATAATTGGTATAACTGACCTATTGTGTCATTTACTTGGTAAAATTAACCTACTGTGTCACCTACTTTGTAAAACTGACCTACTGTGTCATCTACTTGGTAAAAACGACCTTCTGTGTCATCTTATTAGTAAAACTGACGCCCAAAGCATATATTTGGTATAACCGACCGATTGTGTCATTTACTTGCTAAAACTAACCTACTGTGTCACCTACTAGGTAAAACTGACCTACTGTGTCATCTACTTGGTAAAACCGACCTACTGTATCATCTACTTGGTAAAACCGACAAACTGTGTCATTTTTTTGTAAAACCAACCTACTTGGTAATTTATTTGGTAAAACCGACCAACTTTGTCATCTACTTGGTAAAACTGACCTTTTGTGTCATCTGAATTGTAAAAAGGACCTACTGTGTCATCCAATTTTTAAAAATGACCTGCTGTTTCACCTACTTGGTAAAACTGACCTACTGTGTCAACTACTTGGTAAAACTGACATACTGGGTCTTCTAATTGGTAAAACGTACCTACTATGTTATCTAATTGGTAAAACTGACATACTATGTCATCTACATGGTAAAATAGATCTACTGTGTCATCTACT
Source organism: Lymnaea stagnalis (assembly GCA_964033795.1). NCBI lineage: Eukaryota > Metazoa > Mollusca > Gastropoda > Lymnaeidae > Lymnaea > Lymnaea stagnalis. The sequence goes on along the minus strand of CAXITT010000023.1, from coordinate 2,699,246 downwards.
TTGTAAAACAGACCTAATGTGTCAACTATCTACATGGTAAAATTGACCTTTTGTGTCATCTAAATTGTTAAAAGACCTACTGTGTCATCTAATTTTTAAAAATGACCTGCTGTGTCACCTACTTAGTAAAACTGACCTGCGGTGTCATCTAATTGGTAAAACTGACCGACTGGGTCCTGTAATTGGTAAAAATGACCTAGTGTGTCATATAAATGGTAAAAACGACATACTGTGTTCTCTAATTGGTAAAAATGATCTACTGCGTCATCCATTTGGTAAAACCGACCTACTGTGTCATCTACTTGGTAAAAACGACCTACTGTGTCATCGAATTGGTAAAACCGATATACTGTGTCATTTACTTGGTAAAACTGACCTACGATGTCATATAACTGGTAAAAACGATCTGCTGTGTCCTCTAATTGTTAAAACCGACCTACTGTATCATCTGATTGTAAAACCGTCATACTGTGCATATAATTGGTAAAACTGACCTATTGTGTCATTTATTTGTAAAACAGACATACTTTGTCATCTAATTGGTAAAATCGACCTACATTGTCATCTAATTGTTAAAAATTACCTACTGTGTCATTTACTTGGTAAAACTGACCTACTGTGTCATCTACTTGGTAAAACTGATCTACTGTTTCATCTACTTGATAAAAAAGTCCTACTGTATCGACTAATTGCTAAAAATGACCTTCTGTGACAACTACTTGATAAAACTGATCGACTGTGTCATCTACTTGGTAAAACAGACCTACTGAATAACGTTGAGCTAACAGTAGGCCTAGTATTTTAGTAGTAAATTAGTAAACATTAAATTAAACAATTTATCGAGAGGGAATAACGTTGAATAATTAATTAATGATAGTGGTAGCATAACTAATAACTATAACTTAACTATAACTATAACAGAGTCTGTTAAAATTATACCAAATTTAAGATTTAATACTGCCTACAATTCCACAACATCCTTTTTTTATTTATTGCTAGCGATAATAAACCATTTATCGGCTGTGAATAACGCTTAGCCTAAATCCCAGCCGAGTATGTATAACGCCTGTCTTAGAATACCCCCCCCCCCCCCCGGGCCCCTTTAAAAAAAAAGGCCTGTGTGTTATTCTTACTTCCCATTCCTTTAATTCCGAGTACAATTGGTTTGTTTATATTTACGTTTTTTCAATGGAGGAATTCCCAAGTCACTCGACGCATATAGAAGATCGTTTGCTACACTTGCATACATCAATAGTGCTGTAATGCTTCCGATACCTTCATCATACTAACTTTATTTGTTAGTAAATATAAAAATCCTATATAAGGAGCATAAGTGTGAGTTACAATTGTAGAAAAACAAAATAGACAGAAAATGTATCAGCGAGGAAACCCCTTTTATGACGTCACTAATAAATTTATCCAATGGTATCCCGACAATCATTGCATCTCCAAAAATATATTCATGATGGCGGAGTAGCGAAGGTATGTCCATTATTATGAAACATATTCGTGAATATTCACATTGTTTCGTTTATTAGAAAATATCTCGAATTGTTATTTTAATTTATTTAAACTAAATTTTAATTTGCATCAACAACATCCATGTTTCGTTGCGAGTGTCTCATAAAGCGATTCACAAAAGTCCGCACCACCCTTTATCGTCTGCAACTCAGCTGCTAATAATAATAAGATTTTAGGCTTAGTCTTAGCCAGGCAGTGTAGATCCGACTCACAGACCGGGACAACCACTGGTGACAAGAAACTCAACTTGTCGAGTAATTGCATATTCGACATAGCAAGAGGTATGTTAAAATACCACCTGCTTCCATTAATTTAATTTAAGTTTTAATTTCTTAGTTTTATCAACTCAAACTTAAGTATTGTCATTGATGCCAAATATTCCATTCATTATACGTTTCCATAATTTTTATAATATCATTATGTTAATAGTAGGGAAAATACAATTTATTTAATAGAACAAAAAAGGCTTAACTGTAACTAGTAAAGTAACTACGTCTAAGTTACTAAGTCTAAGTGAACTAGTTATAGGAGAAATGTTTGTTTCAGATGAGCAAGCTACTAATTAGTAATTAGTGTAATATTTATTTAGTATTTAGTTAATTAGTAGACCCTGCCCCCTAAATAATAAGAAGTATAAGCAGCTGAGAATTGAAAATTTAGTTAGTATAAATATAACCATAGAGTCATTAGATCATTAGAGTACTATTCTAATACTTTATTTATATTTATTTTTATACTTTTCTTACTAGTAGTTAAACAACACTCTAATGACTTGAAATAGTTGGAAAACAAAATTTAATTCAAGTAGTAAGTAGTATACAGAACACATACTAAAAAATACTAATACTATAATTCCTTATTAAGTAGTAGACATACAGTACACTGACACTTGAAACACAAGTCTTAGTATTACCCGTATACTAATTATATAATTAGTACCACCTACTCTGTTATAATGAATATTATTACAATTACATGCATATAATATATTTTAAATCTAATGTCCTATTGTTTAATTTGTTTTTTTTAAATTAAAAGTTGTAAGGAAAATCATTACATACCTAAAACACACACATATGTTTGTATTGGTCTATATTTTTTTTTGAAATTCATTACTGATTAATTTCTAAAAGTAATATGAAACTGAAAGTGTTGTTTCTTAGAATTTTTTTTAACAAGAAGTGAAAGAACTTCCACTGGTCACATATGAGTCAGTTGCAATTTTTACTTTAAATTTGCGCTCAATAAAGTTAAAGGTTTCAAATATAGCCTTATATTAATGAATCATATCCGTTTACCCATTTATTCATGACAAGCTCCTAGCCAAATGCCTACAATTTATAAATATTGAGATACAGTATGATTCTTTTATCCTTTTTTGTGACACTGTTTATCTCTTAGTCCTAATAAGTACCCTTTATAGGAAACTTCTAAAGGGTACAAATATTTTTAAACTACGTTAATTATTATGTTGTTTTTAAAACTCGGAGAACTTTGTTGTGGTCACTTAATGTATTTAGAACGACACTTTAATTTTTCATACAAATTTTAAATTATATTCAACATCCTAACTTTATATTGGACAACACATGAATGGATATTACATTATTTATTCTGAAAATAATATAATATTTTCAGATTTTTTGAAGCTTTGAAAATATTTAAAATTCTATATTCAAAATTCATTGGTGAATTTATCCTTTTAAGTAGCTTGTTCAATAATAAATGAGCTTTAAAATTGTTAAAATTTCTAAAATTATCTAAAAATGGATTAAAATGTATACATGAATGTACATTTATTTTTGTTCAGGACATAAAGTAGGATAGGTTAAATATTTGTAAACATCTTAAATTTATAAAGTAATAATATAGCTTACAGCCTTCTTTGGGCTTTACTCTCCCATATATTAATATTATTTTGATTGCCTGACAGTAACCCACTAAGGCAGCGGTTCTCAACCTGTGGGTTGTGACCCCTTTGGGGGTCACACGACCCTTTCCGAGGGGCGCCTAAGACCATTGGAAAACACATATACTCTACAGTTATGAAGTAGCAACGAAAATAATTTTGTGTCTAGGGGTGGCCACAACATGAGAAACTGTATTTAAGGGTCGCAGCATTAGGAAGGCAGAGAACCACTGCACTAAGGGAAACTGGGCAAGAAGTGAACACAGCCACAAAACATATATTTTTGTTTTCTACAAATTTCTGTATCCCTGCACCATCTATTAATGGATGCCAAGTATTTATATAACTTATATAACAAGACCTTGAAAAAAAAAAATTTCTATGTAGAAAAACAATTCTTTAGCAATGTTTTAAAAATTAAAAGAATATTTTATTATGTCCTTAGTAAATAATTGTGGTATGAAGGTAGCTTTTTTTATATAATTTTATTAATATTTACAATTTAATTCTTTTTAAAATCATGACTTAAAATATTTATGCTAACAATGATTTTACATTAAGTATAGTGATTCAGTGCATCGACACACTTATTTTTTTAATGGTATAATTGTGAAGCAAGGTGGAGTTTTTTGAAGCTTTAAAATAAAAGAAGCCAATCTCATAAAAATAATCAAATCATGTTTTGAAATGTGTTACTGCTAGTAATTTCCCTAAAAAGTATAGGGTTATTTGAAGCACTAAAAGTGTGAAATTTAAAAAAATGTGAAATGTTATTTTGTCTCAGATAAATTCCACTAATTATTTGGACAAGTGATGCTCAAACCCACCCTTTTTTGGTTTGGGCGGGGTTTCTTGTTTTACATAGCGATTGGGATTCTGCATCATAAAATAATTGGCACCTATAAAAAGGTGGTGCAGGACTAACTTAGACCTCTTGTAGTCTTAACAAAGGTATATTTTAATGAAACAGAGCATAGTTGCACCTCTTAGACTTTTTTTATGCATTAATTTCGTACCATCTTAATTTTCTTGTAAAGAACAACCTTTTTCAATTAAGTTTTATAAATGAAAACATCATTTTAATTTTGTAGTAAACTAATTTGTCAGGTCATGGAGATAGCAATGCCATGCCGTTGAATATATAAAACTCAATCTCGTCCCCAGTTTCCTTTCAGAGAAGTAAAAGTCTGTTTTTTGTGACATTTTAACAGTAATCCCAGCTCACTTTATCATGAGGATAGTTTACTCAAAACATTTTAAATTTTAGCCATTGAAGGCAGTGCAAGTGGATAAAGTAGGATAGGTTAAGTCTTTGTAACTAGCTTAAATTTATGTAGCCTATAGCCTATGTACCTTTAAAACGAAATAGGTCCCTATACAGTATAAAGTAATAATTTTATTTAATCATTAACCATAGTTGTTCAGTCACCTGTAATAGATTTCCTGTCAAAGCAGATTGTAATTTTGCAGTTAAAATTTATTTTAAAATCCCTACCCATTGAGCGGCGTCCAATGCCATTGACATTTTATCACTAATTTTAAATTTAAAAAAAATAAATCTCTCCATTTTAGTAGGTGATCAATTAGTAATCAAGAATTAATCAGAAAAAAAAGGGGTTTCATTAGATCGTATTTAGATCCTGCAAACTGTTGTGTCTTTGTATCATAACATTTGAAAGCTCTTCAATAAGTTGAATGAAGTTGCTGGAAAATAGTTTCAATGGGCCAAAGTTACATCTTTCATTCCTTTATTTTTAAATTTAAAAAATGACATCACTCTTCTACTGCTATTTCTATGCTCCAAGTATTATTATTTTTTTTTAAGTGTCCCGATTTTGAGAGGAAGTTATTTATTTATAATTTCTTTTTAGCCAGGACAGTGGTGTGCATCCTGTTGATTATTTACACTGTGATGTAGCTTCTGCCTAGGTAAATAGTTCTTTAGTGTTTGGCATCCTTGAACTTTGGCAATGGAAGAAAAAAAAAAAGGTGAAAATAATGGCACCTCTTGATTACTATAACCACTGAGGAATGCAATCTTTAGTTTAAATTGCATAATGCAACACACTTTTTACTACTGTAGAAAAATTTTCAGCATGCTTTAATGTCATCCTCTATTATTTGTCATCATGTGTCTTTGCACTAGCATGATATGAGTAATAGCAACATTTAATGCTATCCCATAAAGACATTTAAAAATAATTTTTTTTAAAATTGATAATCATGTCCTGTTTCCCCCAACCATAATTTTAGCCACATTTATATTTCATGACATATGATATGTTCAAGGTTATATGCTAAGTATTCCTTTCTGTTGCCTGTTGGTTCACATCAAAAAGCAAAACAAATCTCAATGAAACAGCAGTTAGTGCCTCTTTCATTCCCAGTTAGTGCCTCTTTCATTCGGTCCACTGTTTTTAGTCCTCTCAGATTTGTGCACATTATGTAGACAGATATAAACAATTTCTTTGTTTTCAAGTTATAAGCATGTAATTAACAAAGCCCTTCTTTGAAGACAGAGGTTAGAGTCTTATCTGAATAACACACCACTCTCTGGCCTCTCTTCCCCCATGTAATCGTGTCTCTCTTTATGTGAGTCTGGTCACACACATTCATTTGCAGAGAGATGTGAGTGTCAAAATGTAAAAAAAATGTTTAAATTTCACGTGTAATGAGAAATAGTCATTAATGATAGCTTTGAAGTTTTACATATTCTTGTCCAATGATATTCAACCAATACATTTTCAGTGTTAGTTGGACATTGTATTTTGTTATCGAAAAATATGCTTGTCTGTGGCCGTTCAAAAGTAAAAAGAAATATATCACGTAATTTATTATTTTATTAAATTATTTTTTAACCCCCACCCCCCACCCCATGGGTCACTCACTATCTGTTTCACATTTCGGACCTCTCCCCTCAAGTACGTCACAGTTTCCAACGAAATTGTAGAAAAGAAAAAAAAAAGAAAAAAAAAAGTTAACATCTAAATCTAATTAGAATTTAATCTAAGTCAAACTTCACTATTGAACTATCCTGTTTATAATAGTGGCATTATCTGTTATAATACAAACATCACAACAGAAAGTTAAACATCACACACATATATATATATATATTTATATTGTATATTTATCATTTTTTGTGAGACGTCACATATGAGTTTTACCAACTCACCTCCACCCCCGTCACAAACTGAAATTTTCGTATACATCCACCCCCAAATTTCTTTCCTCCTGGGGGACGGCCCTACAGCTGGATAGCTGGTTCCCAAAATCTTCAGGCTGGCCGTTGCCCGACATTCGCCACCCTTTCTAATCTATGTGTGCTATGGCTTCCTGTCAACAACCAGCTACAAGTCAAATATCATTCACAATTTCTTTTGCTGATTTAGCTTTAATTTCTCTTTAAAAAGCATGATGCTCTAATTCAGTGGTCCTCAACCTTCCTAATGCTGCGACCCTATAATACAGTTCCTCGTGCTGTGGCGACCCCCAACCACGAAATTATTTTCGTTGCTACTTCATAGCTGTAGAGTATATGTGTTTTCCGATGGTCTTAGGCTACCCCCAGGTTGAGAACCACTGCTCTAATTCAAGACATGATGATGGTGATGCTATTCTGCGTGTCAGATGTCTTGATTGCATTACAGTTGTACTCTGCATTGCTCTCTATTTTTTTTTTTTACATTTTTATAAGTTAATCCTTTCGTTTATTTAAAAAAAAACAACTGGAAAATATTAAGGGACACAAAAACTACACAAGACACACAAAAAGTAGGCTGCATAAAAAAATGTAGTCATTTATTTTAAAATAAGACAGAAGCTAAAAGAAAGTAGGGTCACGCATCTGACATCCTTAATGTAGGGCCTGCTCCATAGATGCTTCTCAAAGTGACAGGTGGTGCATTCCTAGGTGTTCCCCTGAATCCAGCACTGTATGAAATCATATGTAAATACAGTGGCTTGGACATAGATTATAAAAGACATACTTTTTTTTTATCTTGGGGGCCGACATTTCTTGATGGGAAGACTTATAGAAACAAAATGAGTGACAATGTTGTTCTTGGGTCTCATCCCAAGATAAGTATCCGCAAGGGTGGGGGGGGGGGGGGGGACAAGGGGGAGCAAATCCCCCCCCCCCTTTTTTTTTACTGGATTTCGCTAAAATTTTGTCAAAATCTTAACATTTTGTCAAAATACTATTTTCTAACATGTTTAAACTTATAAAATTTAATTACCTGCTCACTCGATTTTTCAGTCATTTCGCCTATTAACTATATCAATGAAATAAGTAAATTATGGTCAAATCTGTGTTCGTGAATAGCTAATCTATGCAAAAACGTCATTTTGTGTTTACGTTCTCAGATGATTTATTGTCAACAAGCATTTGCCCACCCCCATTCCTCCCGCCCTTTTGCGGTCACTCATGCCCCCACCATGGGCGCCCGCAGAAAAAAAAAATTGATTAACTTTCTAGGGGGGGAGCAAATTTTTTTTAGTAATGTTTTAATGTAGTTTTAATTTACTGTAGCGTATTTGTGTGGTGAACGAACGGATGGGACATCAGCTTAGTTACTTTCTCTTTATTTTCTCTTAACTTTAATACATTTTTTGTCGATTTTTGTCTAAAAATTTTTTATCCAATCAAACGGGGGGGGGGGGGGTAATGGCCCCCTCCCCTTTCCCCCCCCCCCTTTTTTTTTTGTTTTTTTGTTAAAATTTTTTTTCCCCAACAGGGGGGGGGGGGGGGGGGTAAGTGCCCCCTTCCCCTTGCCCCCCCCCCTGCAGGCGCCCATGGTCCCCACTACAAAAATGTCTGCGGACGTCCATGCATCCCATCTAGCACTCTCTGATTTTCTATGACATAACTCGGGAAAAATCGTAATTTTTTATACAAAATGTGGGTATCAACATGTTTTGTTGCTCATCATTCTCTTAGATGAGTTGCCATCCAAAGTTAACGAGTCCTGTCTACCTGGGCTAGGCTGGTGATGTTTTCGCTTGTCTAGGCGTTTTCTAGAGTCCAGTCCCACTAGCTAGGAATGACTCAGTCCAGACCGCTCCGCTACCCATATACTATAGCCGGGTGCTGGGTGGCCAGAAAACGCCTAGACAAGCAAAAACTTCACCAGCACACTGAGTGAATGGTTCATCTTGGATGGCATCTAAGAAAAGGAATACCCTGATTTCATACCCGGAGATGGAGTCCCGTAGGCGGGATGGCATTGACACAATGACAATTCCGGAAACTCCTGCGGCGCTACTGATGCCAAGCTGTATCACTAGCTTACCTAAATAAAAATACCAGGCCTTGTGATTTCCCCCTCCGAAGTTTACCCCATCTCTACATTGTGACGGACGGATGCCAAGAAAAAAAAAAAAAAAGAAGTTTATATACTTTAGTTTGAAGGGGACGCCTAAATTCAGGCTCAGCCTCGAGTGCATCATTTGCCTGCCTAGTCAATTAAAAAAAAATACCAGGCCCTGTGAGTTCCCCCCCCGAAGTTTAACCCATCTCTACATTTTGACGGACGGATGCCAAGAAAAAAAAAAAAAAAGAAGTTTATATACTTTAGTTTGAAGGGGACGCCTAAATTCAGGCTCAGCCTCGAGTGCATCATTTGCCTGCCTAGTCAATGGCTCATATAAACCCGCATTTTAATTTAAAATATGGGACCCAATAAACACACATTCCACCATCCCTCCAAACAAGGACCAACAATTGTGTAACGGGCATAGCGAAGAATGGTCCACAGTGGGGCTCGAAATAGTGTCGTTACAAATTCTTGTTGGTGTCATTTAAAACACAGCCCGCTTACATTCTGCCCCCCCCTCCCCCGCACACACCACACACACACACACTGTGTGTGTCGCCCTGGTGTAAGGTTATTGATCCACCTTGCTGCATTGATAGAACAGAGCTGAGGTGTCTGGCTCCTTGTCTCCTCCCTCACTCGTTGTCTTCCGTCTCGATGATGGGCTCCCACACCAATTCATTCACATTCTGAGACAAATGAAGTGCTGAGCCAGCAGTGTGTGTGGGAGGAGGCCAGGAAGTTCTTAACAAATTAACCCCACAAATGATATGTTTTTCTTATTTAAAAAAAACACCAAACATTTTTTTTAATATAAAGTTAAAAATAGTCTGTTTTCACCGTGTCAGTTGAGCTGAGTCTGTTTTCACCGTGAGAGTTGAGCTGAGTCTGTTTTCACCGTGTCAGTTGAGCTGAGACCAAGACGGACTGGCTTTGTTTTTTTCTCCCGATGTTTGTCTCGAATTTCTCGCTGGCCTTTTACCTTACCTTGTAGTTATTCTGTCTGGTATTGATCGCTGTGTATGCTAACGTTGACCATATGGCATGCCAGTCACGTGGACTGATTTAGTGCAAAGTGCTCCAGCGGGTCACCTGTGACACTGTGTGAAACCTATTGACTTACATCCTTTGGAAATAGACATTCGAAGAAGTTCTTTCGGTTCGTAAGGTGTTCTGTTCGGTTCATTTGTCGGGGGTGATGGTAAACGTATGTAGCTGAAACATAGTTTGTCATTTTTAACCCATTTTTTTTTTTTAGGTTAGCATATGTTTCTTGCATTCGTTAATGTGTAAAGGGTCAGTTGTACCCATTTTATTATTTCGTGTATTCAGATAGTAATACCACTTATAATAAAAATTAAAATAGCCCAGAATGGTAATACAAACTAAGATTTAATGAAATCCATCACTAGGTTACCGGGCCCCCAAGAGGAGCGTTAAAGTAGCAAGTATCTATATCTAATTTCGTGTCCCCGCCAAAGTTCGCAGACTGTTGTTAAGGTGCTCCAGCCGAGACGCATGATTTATTTCTGCACTATGCAGTGTTGATAACTCCATTAGTGCTACTGATTGGATTCACAAACCTGTGGGAATGCAGTGCTAACATCGGCTCAGCTTATAATGTCTGGCCTAGATACTTGTTGACATGGTCAAAATGTAAGTATTAGTCCTAAAAGCATTTCTTCCTTTCAGGTTCTTCAGTTGGGAATGATGTAAATTATCATATATCCACCAGAACTTTATCGCGAAATTTAACGCTATTCGAAGCGATGTGATTTAAGGAAGAAGTACTTGTCCAAGCTAAAGCAACTAGTCTATTATCAGAAATGATTGGAATAACAAGTAGACCAATCTTCACCGGTTCATTTTTGTTTTGGGATCTATGTTCTCTAAATACAATTGTCAACAATGACGGTCATCTTTCTGTTTGAAGGTATTACTATTACAACAAACAACAACAACACATTTATACATTATTTAAACTCATCCTTTTCAAAGTTAACATTGGGAAAAGTGTTGAACATGTAACCAACTGAGTTGGTGTGTAATGCATTCTCATACATTGACACTGTTATATTTATAACCGTTACGTTATTTCGATGGTGCAGCAGAAATGAGGTCCAAAGAAATTGTCTTCCTCTGATTTGAGTAGCTGTGTAACATCAGTCTTTGGTTGTGTTTATAGATGTGTTTGTGTTGTTTTTACATGAGAGAACTATTGGGCTGTCGGTTTATTTTGGCTCGGTGGGTTATTGATTCTCGCCCTCCATTTCGGCTTTTAACAAAGACGTGAATGGTAATTTTCGTGGGCATGTTCCGTTGGCAAGTCATGTCACTGCCGGGTCATTTGGAGGGAATCAATAATTGGTATGGACAACGGGGAGGGAAGGACATCGCAGAGTGCGTGGGAGTGGATGAGGAGTGGGCACGGTGGAGACGGAGGCTGCCAGCGCCAGGCATTGTGCCTCTCCTACAGATTTCCTCATTGATTTGGAGTTCTCTGCTCTGGATACAGTTTGATTAGGGGGGGGGGTGGGGTTCGGGGGGACAGAGGTTGGAAAGTCAGGGAGGTTAGGGCGAGGCTGCTGTGCGAAGTGGTGTGAGCTATCATTGAGATACAGCGCTAGGTGCATTAGGCACGGCACGTGTCTTCTTTGCTTTCACCAGAATCTCTCGTCAATATCTTTTTTAAGAGGACATACAAAATATTTGATATGAGTGGAGAATTAAAAACCGTTTCATGACTGGTTCTCTGATTGCTATAATATATTGTCTCATTTCCATGACATCCATTGTTCTTGAAGTTCTCGGATTGCTCCTCTTGTCCTCGATGAAAGTCTTAACAGAAGATAACAAGTTGTGTATTTTTTTACGAATTATTTTGATGTACAGGATGTCCTGCGCTTGAGAGCATTAGCTAAGTATATTTTTAATAACACACACAACAGATGGGGAAAAAAAACACAAAAACATGACGCCCTTTGATACTGCCTTGCCAGAGTCACACTATAATTTTAATTTGTTGAATTGTTGAGATATTACTTTTGTTTCATTAACTTTAACAAAATTTATATACGGTGGGTAACTTGACGTTGATAAATGTCTTATATATATGTATGTATCTGTAAAACACTTCTTCTTCTTCTTCTATATCTTAAGGGCCCACGATCAATTTATTGATCATTTTGGCTCCTATGCACGTAGATGGGATTTGCAATGTTTCTGTTACTGGTGGTGATGAGGAAATTATGCACTAGGGGTTTGAAGGTTTGAGGCAATAGACACAAATGTATCTAGTGTTTTTATTAGGTATCTTATAAATATCATTTCCTTGAATGTATGTTTTTTCAAGTAACTTTAGTACAGTTCACGTCATTGTCCGGTGCGCTTAGATAGCTAGTACTATATTGCTACCTTCTGATCAGCTTTCTTTTGTCATCGCTACTGACATTAACGCGTAGTGGAATGATTATATTGAAAACCTTGTTCCCTGGTCGTCTGCGTTCTAAATACTAGCTCCACCTGGATAACAAACTCGGCGATCTGTCAATGAGATGAAGAGGCTTTAGCGTTTAGGATTGTTTCGGCTTAAAATTACTTCAGTTAACCGATGGTTCCGAAACTTTGGTCATAACATCTTTAGGATTGTTTCGACTTAAAATTACTTCAGTTAACCGATGGTTCCGAAACTTTGGTCATAACATCTACATTATTTCGGTTAATTCACCAATTGAAATTTGTTTTTTTTATATACCCTCAAGCGTTTTCTCAGTATTTTTATGGACCTTGACTCGGTGTCTGATCTAGGAGATTGCAAACTTGGAGCTTCACTCCCCCCCCCCCACCCCTTTTTGGTTATATTTTAGAGCCACCTACAGATTTTGTTTTTTTTATCTACCCTCAAGCGGTTTTTCCGTATTTTTATGGGCCTTGGCTCGGTGTCTGATCTAGGAGATTGCAAACTTGGAGCTTCACCCCCCCCCCCCCCCACACCTTTTTGGGTATATTTTAGAGACACCTACAGAAAAAGAAGAGCTTATATGATTTTAAGCTTACCAAGGTATTTTCTTTATAGGCAAACCACTGATACTTAAATCTGATTATAACAAGTCAGTCAATAAAACCAGTTTTGTCCGGGAGTTCAGAGTCTCTAACAAAACATAATGAGTTTTCTGGGTGCCGATGCTCATATAGGTTGTGTCTATTAAACGGCAGACGTTAAAACGTATTCTCAATAAACGTTTCGAGGAAGGCCATAGATGGAGCTTTATTGGCAAAAAGTGACAGGGCTTGCTTGCCACGTACGTCAGCTGACGTCTAAATGTTCCCTCCTAAACCAGGGGTCGGGAACCTTGTCATGGCGAAGAGCCAAATATTACATTTTGATTTAGTTAACTATTGACTAGTAGTATTCAAGAGTTGCATGAGAAAGATCAGAGAGCCGCAGGTTGCCGACCCCTATGCTAAACTGTAGAATGTCGGTTCTGCGTTGTTTCATTAAAAAAAAAACAGCATTGCACTATTTGGCTAACTTAATACTTGTGTGATACTCTTTTTAAATCTTTATTTGATATCTGTTCTGATTACAGCACTTCAGTTGCTAGACTAAGCTACCATGTTACAAAAACTGTCAAGAGCTATTGAAATCATGATTGTCGCATTCGATGCGCTCGTCATTTTTAACATCACTAACTCTTCAACGGGGGTATGCATCAATCATTTCGACTTGTCTGAGGCAACGCAAATCCCTTTGCAGCCCTTTTTTTTTTTTCCAAACTCTACCACCCTGTAATACAAATATATGATTGTGAATGCACCCTCTTCCCCCGAGAGTGGACTCTCATGTTTGAATCCTCACTAATGAGTGCGTACAGGGCTTCTATAAATGTTCGGTTGTGTACATAAAGGGAGTTAAGGACGGCCGGGAAGTCAGACCTTAAAAAATTCATCACGACCCCGACTTTGTGTCTGTGACTCCAGCATGTGACACGCCAGAGGATCTTAAAGTATTTCCTCCTTACACTTGATCAGAGGATGAAAAAAAGCCTACCTGCTAAGCATACATATTGGGCCTCATTCTGCCTTTGTCGATACGTTTAAAGTCGTATTTTGTGTAACGCTAACTTAAGCTTAACACATATTGTTTTATTTGCACCAATTGATTGTGTCTCATCACTGTGCTAGGAACTAACCAATCGACTTAATGAAAATGCTCACCACTACGCCCCAAACCCGCTTGCTACCATATTTTACCCTGGGGTTTGAACCCGAGATTTCAGGAACGGCTTAACTATCTGAAACAAATCTTTCAAGGTACTTTGATCAAAGTACATATCAAAAACGTTCAATTGATATGATAAAATTACATATCAAAAACGTTCAATTGATATGATAAAAGTACATATCAAAAACGTTCAATTGATATGATCAAAATACATATCAAAAACGTTCAATTGATATGATAAAAGTACATATCAAAAACGTTCAATTGATATGATAAAAGTACATATCAAAAACGTTCAATTGATATGATAAAAGTACATATCAAAAACATTCAATTGATATGATCAAAATACATATCAAAAACGTTCAATTGATATGATAAAAGTACATATCAAAAACGTTCAATTGATATGATAAAAGTACATATCAAAAACGTTCAATTGATATGATAAAAGTACATATCAAAAACGTTCAATTGATATGATAAAAGTACATATCAAAAACGTTCAATTGATATGATAAAAGTACATATCAAAAACGTTCAATTGATATGATAAAAGTACATATCAAAAACGTTCAATTGATATGATAAAAGTACATATCAAAAACGTTCAATTGATATGATAAAAGTACATATCAAAAACGTTCAATTGATATGATAAAAGTACATATCAAAAACGTTCAATTGATATGATAAAAGTACATATCAAAAACGTTCAATTGATATGATAAAAGTACATATCAAAAACGTTCAATTGATATGATAAAAGTACATATCAAAAACGTTCAATTGATATGATAAAAGTACATATCAAAAACGTTCAATTGATATGATAAAAGTACATATCAAAAACGTTCAATTGATATGATAAAAGTACATATCAAAAACGTTCAATTGATATGATAAAAGTACATATCAAAAACGTTCAATTGATATGATAAAAGTACATATCAAAAACGTTCAATTGATATGATAAAAGTACATATCAAAAACGTTCAATTGATATGATAAAAGTACATATCAAAAACGTTCAATTGATATGATAAAAGTACATATCAAAAACGTTCAATTGATATGATAAAAGTACATATCAAAAACGTTCAATTGATATGATAAAAGTACATATCAAAAACGTTCAATTGATATGATAAAAGTACATATCAAAAACATTCAATTGATATGATCAAAATACATATCAAAAACGTTCAATTGATATGATAAAAGTACATATCAAAAACGTTCAATTGATATGATAAAAGTACATATCAAAAACGTTCAATTGATATGATAAAAGTACATATCAAAAACGTTCAATTGATACGATAAAAGTACATATCAAAAACGTTCAATTGATATGATAAAAGTACATATCAAAAACGTTCAATTGATATGATAAAAGTACATATCAAAAACGTTCAATTGATACGATAAAAGTACATATCAAAAACGTTCAATTGATATGATAAAAGTACATATCAAAAACGTTCAATTGATATGATAAAAGTACATATCAAAAACGTTCAATTGATATGATCAAAATACATATCAAAACGTTCAATTGATATGATAAAAGTACATATCAAAAACATTCAATTGATATGATCAAAATACATATCAAAAACGTTCAATTGATAGCACCTCCAGGACGTTCAAAAATACATTTTGTACAACGAAATAAATGATTAGTCTATTAACTCGGCGACCAAGTCCAGACCTAATGGCAATGAACTGTTGTAAAGGTTTGTTGATGGTTTCTCTACTTTAAACCGCGGGGTCCCACATCCCATCTCTTCTGACCACATGAGGACAATGCTATAATTGAAGGCAGGGTGCTTCTATTGAAAACGGGAAGACGAAACACGGGTATGTGGAAACCGGAGAGAAGGCAAAACAAAAAGATGAACCTGCTGGCAAAAAGCCTTCGTTGGCGAACAAATGGCAAAAAGCCTTCTTTGGCGAACAAATGAATAGCACAAAATAAAAGATCAAAGTTAGAAGGAACTTGTATGATTGAGCTGCATGCAGGAAGCTGTGTGAAAAGTCCGCGAGGAAGCAACGAACTGGGAATGAACCTAGAAGAGTTGATTTCGATGACCTGGCTCTTATCCGCTGGCATAATGTCCCTTCACGTTGTCGTTAAGTGTGGAGCAGTTGTCACCTGAAACCTTCTGCTCACCATTGCAAATAGTCGTACCAAGCTATTTCCTTACCGTACATTGAAATGTATACGTGTACGATGTCTGGAGTTTGAATGAATGGTTCTGATTTACATTGAAATGTAAAAGTTTAAGATGTCTGGAGTTTGAATAAATTGTTCTGATTACTGTGAGTCCTCGTGACTTTGAATCACAAATAGTTTGCACGTCATGATTTTCTTAACCCTTTCATTAAGTGATTGACAACAAATTATTACTCTTATATGACACCTAATAGGCTTGGCTGATGTTGATGCCCCCCCCCCCTTTTTTTTTTCTCGCTGGAGTATTATGTCCTACCTACCAAGTAGTTTTACCGACCTCTTCAATAGTTATACGTTAAGAACTCAATACGGCTGTAACATTATATGGTTAGTGGCGCTTTGGTCCCATTGATCAATGGAACCAACTGTGTGTGTACCTCCTCATGAGTGGGAAACGTATTTCTGCGTGGTTTGCAAGATGACTTCGGCAGAAGCCGAAACTCTAGTCTGTCTATTGTTAGTTTGTTGTTTGGTGGGGGGGAGGGGTAAACAGATACCTTAAATACAGTAAAACAAAGCTTTGACTCGGTGGTAATGGTAGAAATAGTGGGGTAAGGTATGTGGGGCTTGAATCGAAAGATACGACAATAAGATATTTTGTTTTTTCTTTCTTTCGATTCAAGCTCCCACACACCTTGTCCTACTATTTAAGACCTTTTAAGAGGTGAACTGTTGTCAAAAATAGCTGGCTCTGAGAAGTATGTTCAAATGCTTACTCGCTTTCAAAGGTTAGTTATTTTAGTGTATGGCCCTCGGCATCATACACTGGGCAGTGCTTTTCCATCATTTGTGTTGTTCATGACTTTCTTATTGCATTATACAATTTAGCGCATTACTCCGAAGGGCCGGGTGGAAGAGTGCTTCTAGTTTCTAAATCACACACTTGTCTGCTATCATCTGTCTCATCATGCGTGACACACTTTCCTTTAGACACCATGCAACAGGTTAGGTCTAGGTGTTATGGAGCACAGACCCACAGGCGAGCTGATGCAGCCAACACTGTTGCTGTTATCTTTGGTTATGGCACTACTCATTGAATAGTTTGGTCTTGAAGGGACCCTTTTGGAGCACAGACCCACAGGCGAGCTGATGCAGCCAACACTGTTGCTGTTATCTTTGGTTATGACACTACTCATTGAATAGTTTGGTCTTGAAGGGACCCTTTTAAAGCACAGACCCACAGGCGAGCTGATGCAGCCAACACTGTTGCTGTTATCTTTGGATATGGCACTACTCATTGAATATTTTGGTCTTGAAGGGACCCTTTTGGAGCACACAGACCCACAGGCGAGCTGATGCAGCCACCACTGTTGCTGTTATCTTTGGTTATGGCACTACTCATTGAATAGTTTGGTCTTGAAGGGACCCTTTTGGAGCACACAGACCCACAGGCGAGCTGATGCAGCCAACACTGTTGCTGTTATCTTTGGTTATGGCACTACTCAATTGAATAGTTTGGTCTTGAAGGGACCCTTTTGGAGCACAGACCCACAGGCGAGCTGATGCAGCCAACACTGTTGCTGTTATCTTTGGTTATGGCACTACTCATTGAATAGTTTGGTCTTGAAGGGACCCTTTTTTAAAAAATTAAATAAATAAATTATGTTCCCAAGATTTTAATGGGCTACACTGAAGAGTCAATGGGCCACACTAAAGAGCCAACGGGCCACACTGAAGAGCCGATGGGCCACACCGAAGAGCCGATGGGCCACACCGAAGAGCCAACGGGCCACACTGAAGAGCTAATGGGCCACACTGAAGAGCCTAGGATTAAAAAATGATGCATTCCAGACTAGCCAGTAATGCATTTCCGTTCTTTATTTGACAACAGAGGGCGAATGGTAACGAAATGATCAATTGTCCAAGGACAGTAACCGCAGTTCTACACAGAGCAGGCCATAGGAATGACCCCTTTCGAATAATATATTATGTTTTATTTTACAACAAATGACCACAAGTATTTAAACAATTACGTCTAATTCTATGAGATGCGATCTAGCGTTTTACTGAAAGTAGCGAAAGTGCTGAAACATATTTCAAGAATACTAACGCCCTATGTGCAGTCTATATCTTTGTTTTCCTAGACTGGTGATGGCTTCAGATTTTTGGTTGTTGTTGTTTTTTTTCCCTTGCAGATAATGTTTTGCTTTTAAAGGAAAATCAGTGTTCCTATTTTTTTTTTAATAAATAGCAACCATTTTTTCCGATTCTTGTGAGGAAATTTTTTTTTTACTCCTTTAAGAAAATGAAATTATTCGAAACGTAAACATACGATTGCACAGCAGCGACTATAATGGTTTGGATTTCTTCCTTCTAAACTAGGTTGCAACACCTTTTTATCTCATCCCCCCCCCCCCCCCCCTTAGACGGTGTCTTCAAAATCCGGACATCAACGCAGACAGTTTTGTTCAATAAACTATTTAACACATTTATGTTCTGAAGTTTGTGTTGTTGTTGTATTTGCATTGTAAGAATTAGTTAAGCGCATCATTGAATGTTTTGTTGTTGTTGATTTAGAGGGTAACAAACACATGCGCAATTCACAAGGGACATGTCATTTTGTTCTCAAATAAAATTGTATGTTTTAGTATGAAGGATCGGCTTAGTGCTTTTAATCAGACTGTTTACATGGAGCTCATGCATATTAAGTTTTGATCTTAATGGTCCGCTTTCTTACAATGTGAACCTGTATCGCTGTTTAATTGTTTGATGAATGACTTTACCTTCGGCTACATATAAAGTGGGTCAGTTTCGAATAAAACGTTGTATTGAGCCATACATTTCCTAATACCTAGCAGTACCACTTTGGCAGCCCCTGATCTAAAAGTGTCCTCAGAGATTGTCGCTTTCAGCCACTCGAGGCGCTGCACGCGACTCGCTGACCACTAGTGTGAGTCCTGTGCATCACATTATCGTCCTAGTGGCCTTGACATTTGTTGTTGTTGTTTCTGAGATACACAATGTCAGACGACACGCCGAAATGGAACGGATCATTTCCAGAGGCTTCCTCTTATACCTTCAGCTGATCATGTTAATGTCTTCCATATTTTGGCATTCATTCTTCGAGTTGACCAATCGATTTTTTTTTTCAATCATGGCTATCTATCATTGTCCTAACAGCTTCCCAGATTTAGAGTTCTGAATGTGTTCGATATTTGTTTATTCAATGCGTGTGTTTGTTTGATGAACCGCTGCAGCTAAGCGACCCAGACCCATGATAAAAATATTTTTTTTAATAAAACGCCATCGGAAAGGGGCGGGGATTATGCTAAAGTGTGGGTTCTACAACCACCAAATATTGGATTGAAAAATGTTCTCACGTGGCCACCACTAAAGGGTCGTTTAATGGACTGTGTCATGTCTTTTTAATTTTGGGAGAAACTTTCCCAACCATTAAAAAAAAATACAATTATGGCAGTAAAATAAATAATGATCTGCCTTAAAGTGTAAGTCAAGTTTTCAAATACAGGCAAACTATTTTTGAGAGGCAACATTTGACCACACACACGGACAGAGCAACCTAAGAAATAGTGGACACAAAAGAATCGTTCATTGGCCACGTTTTTTCATGCGTGTCAAGCGTTGACATCTCCCCCCACCCCACCTCTCCCTCCTCACCGCACTTAGTGTGCACATATCAAATATTTTTGTTAAAATAGAGGATTTTTGCTGGATTTATTAAAGTTATTCGCCGTAAAAGATTTTACTGATACTGCTGTTTTAAATATGAAGTAGCTTCGTTAGATAAATTTGAAGTTTTTAATCTTGCTATATCAACTATTCCATGTTTAAATTAAGCGTATGGTGTCCTTTCCTCATTTGAGTTGAGATTTGTGTTATTCTAAAATGATAACATTACTTCAATGATGGCTGTCACAATATTCTTATAGTAGAGCACCTTAGTGCAGCGCCCCCCCCCCACCCCCTTTCCCAACCGGTGGGACGGTCCGCGAATCTTTCGTTACCTGACCACATCACAGGAATATTGATGGACAAAGAAAAATTTATTCTAAAATGATAACATTACTTCAATGATGGCTGCCACAATATTCTTATAGTAGAGCACCTTAGTGCAGCGCCCCCCCCCACCCCCTTTCCCAACCGGTGGGACGGTCCGCGAATCTTTCGTTACCTGACCACATCACAGGAATATTGATGGACAAAGAAAAAGAAAGTATAATTACTAAATCTGGAACTGGTCCCTGGTGCATTTCCCAAACGTTTCTTTCGGTCTGTCGAACTTTAAAGTTTTGGAACGGTTGTCTTAGTTGACTCGGACATGACCAGTGACCTACTCGTGTTGATGTAGAGCATACTGTCTTTGCTTTAAAAAAAAAAATAAGTGTTCGCAATAACTATTATCCTTTGTTGCCATTAAAAAAAATATCAATATAAATCAACGTCTATCGTACATTTCGCCATGCCTTGCGTCATATGAAACGCTTGGAGGTTTGCCTTGTCCTGTGAGTGACCGCATCATGAAGCCCAACCTTCTCCCCTACCTCGGCCCCGACTATCGTATTCATGTCTTCCTTCTCCAGCCAATTTGAAGCTTTGTCCAGGTCGTGACCTGTGGCCGCGCATTATTTAAGTTTGGCTCATCTCTTCAATTATTCAAGGAAGCCCTCGCTCGGCAGCTCAGAGAATAGCATTAGCGTTATCCGAAAAGTTGGCCCTGCTCACGCTCCCTCCCCCCTCCCCCACCCCACCCCTTCCCCTCCCAGCTTGTGCTATCTTTAGTGTTATGATCTTAATGGTAGCAATCTGATATGCATTATGTACCGACTCCGTTTGAGCTCAGCCCCGATAAGCCGAAAGTCTGAAAGATTTGTTGCCCCCCCCCCACCTCCTCCTCCCCAACCACGTCCCACCCCTCCGTTTCCCCTCCCAGCTGTTGCTATGTTTAGTGTTATGATCTTAATCGTAGCAATCTGATATGCATTATGTACCGACTCCGTTTGAGCTCAGTCCCGATAAGCCGAAAGTCTGAAAGATTTGTTGCCCCCCCCCCACCTCCTCCTCCCCAACCACGTCCCACCCCTCCGACTCGACTACCCATAAACGCGAATATGGTCGCTGTTCACTTAAAACATGCAGTTACAAGTAGACTCCAAAAGGATATCTTTTTATTTTAACTTTAAAAAAAAAGTTTAACGTTTTTATAATTAAATTAACATACAAAGTCGGTGGTAAATCCCATGGGAAATGTAATGTAAGATGTCTAAAGGTGGGCGTCTCTGAGTTGGATGCGTACGCTGTAAGCAATACACCAAGTAATTTCTTATAAAGACTTCTGGTCTGTAGGTGGCACGTCTACGAGGATTGAAAGTGAATAAGATCATTTTGGAAATATACAAGACATGTTTTTTTTGTTTCTTCTTCTTTTACTGTTAGTTTTTAGGGCGTTGGCTCAACAACAAATAGACATTTCGAAATGTCCATTTTTATTCACCTTTAATGAGTTATTTCAGGCTATTTTATAGCCATCTTCTATTTTCAAAATTTTCTATTAGTCTATAAAAAAATATCATAAAATGGTATTATAGTTTTAATTTTTTTCAATTGACGTTGCGACATGGAGTCTTCCTAAAAAAAAAATGACTTCTTGTGTGTGGTCGCACGTATGAAATGTTTTCATACACATCTTGTCCAGTACAGCGTCCCTGCAATGGTGGCCAGGAGACCGGCGCTGGTCCGCGAGCCTTAAGTTGCTGGTCCGCACAACATGAATATTTATGATCCAATAAAAAGAAAATATTATTTAAAAAACCCTAGCGCCGGTCCTTGGTGCAGTTTCGAAACTTGTTCACCGGTCCTTGGTGCAGTTTCGAAACTTGTTCCCCGGTTCTTGGTGCAGTTTCAAAACTTGTTCACCGGTCCTTGGTGCAGTTACGAAACATGTTCACCGGTCCTTGGTGCAGTTTCAAAACTTGTTCACTGGTCCTTGGTGCAGTTCGAAACTTATTCACCGGTCCTTGGTGCAGTTACGAAACTTGTTCACCGGTCCTTGGTGCAGTTTCGAAACGTGTTCACCGGTCCACCCAAACTTAAAAGTTTTGGAAACACTGGTCTAGTAGATCCTTAACATTCAGTTTCAGCCTTCTGCACCATTCTGCTGACCAGCATTGACAAGAATAATTCCTCTTTTACAAAGGTGCATGCCCAGCACCGGAAACTTGGAGCGCGGCTGTTATTGATTGGGAGCCTAGTGGTTTTGTGGATGTGTCTTTAAAAAGAAAAATATTTCCCCTTCTCTCCCCCCTCCCCCTCTCTTCCTTCGCTTCGTCTCCCTCTCTTCTTTCTCACATCCCTACAGGTCGCCATTATCCACCAGCTCTATTTTGTAAATCTCTGTCTTCTGTCAACGTCCATACAATATAGACAACTGGGATTTCTTGCTTTAGTCAAACAAATCCCTTCTTCATAAAGGAACATCTCACAACCTCAGTGTGACAGACACAATAAATAAGTAATTTTCCATAATAGCCTAACAGCCGTACATAGCTGACCAAGTTTAAAATGGCATGCGATGCTTCGGCGTCTGCTTCTCGCGCAAGAATGGTCCGACTTCGAGTCTGGATTTTAATCATTTTATTTAACAAATTATATTGTATGAATCCATGATATTAGATTTTGGGTTAGTTAAACGTAAATGCCGTGAGATATGCAAAGGAAGTCGACCCTTTCTACACGCATATTTCCAGACTTGGTACCGGTTAGTCCAGTGTTCGGCAACCAGCACGCGTCTTTTAAGAAGAAATATGTCCGACTTTTCTGTTTATACTAATCTCCGGAAAACAAATCTTATCCTATAAATTTATATCCTAGCTCTAAAGGCTGCGGTCCCCTGGGTTGGTTGGAAATGGGAATAGTTCATCCTAAAGCAGCACATCCCCGTTATATTGAACTCTCGGCAATGAACAATACCATTGACGCCATAGCTCTATAGCTGACAGTGGGATTGGTAGCTATGAACCCATCATGGCGGGAGTAGGCAATTTTGCGACACGCCACAGCTGTTGGGCGGATCGGTATGGCGCCCAGGAGAAAAAAACAACAAAATTCATCAGGATTGATAGATTGTCTCGCAATGATATTCAACACCTCTGTGGATGAACTGGAGTCGATTTCATTCAGCACACGATCATGGTCCGCGTTGCCGTGTTCATATCCATGTTCAAATATAAATATATATATATATAAGATTTTTATACGCGATTGTGTTACCAATCAAATTTCACGCCGCGCAGACCCACCTGATCGGAGACCCACCTGATCGGAGACCCACCTGATCGCAGACCCACCTGATCGCTTCATTGTAACGTGAGTTGCGTACATGCCAATTATTGATACACGATTTTCTGAAATCTTAATAGTCCACTGTAAGTTAGAAGCGTTTGCTACTTCCCTGTAAATTTTCCGAAAACCGCTTGTTGCATTAGTGTTGTTGGCTAGTTCGCTGCACTAGTGTGGCTTAATAGTCATTTAGTATAATATCTATACCAGTGGTCGGCAAACTCATTAGTCAAAGGAGCCACAAATCAGCAGTATAATGATTTTAAAAATTTTGAGAGCCAAATTTCTTTTCAAGTACCTATGTTTTTCCCGAGTCAAAACCAAATGGTGACCGACAGGCCGAGCCGCACTCAGGTCGCTAAAGAGCCGCATGCGGCTCTTGCTAGCCGCGATTTGCCGACCACTATACCATGCATGGCGTGACAATTGTGACTCCGCTACCTAAATTCTGAAATATTTAGTAGACCTTGTCAAAGGTGAAAGAAACGGTGATTTCTGGAATGACGGGCTCCCGTTCCTGCTGCGTGGTTATTAAGAGTAAGAGGCTGTCACGACCCGTTGTTTGGGACTGACATTGTTATGCAAACTGCACCCAGCGTGTGTTGGGTCAATATTTATGGCCGTCCCACCGAGGGCTGGACAAAAGAAGAGGGAGATAAAAGCTCCCGATGGCGATGGTTAGTAATGTTGATGTGGCCAGGTCTCACGAGCCATATGACAGATGTGGGTCTTTTTTTCCACTGGTGTAATGAGAAAGCGTTGGACTGTGCAGACGACCAGTGTTTGTTGAGAATCAGTTGTAGGTTTCGAAGGCTATGTGAGATTTGTGTTGGACTTACTGTAAGTGATTTCTGAGATTACTGATTTCTATTGACTATTCTGATTTTACTGTGGATATTCTACACTGACCCAAATAAAGTTTAAAGAGATCCATGATTGAAACATCTTTGGACGCAAGTCGTAAAACTGGATCCGTCACTTATCTTCATCCTTGTCAGTGTAAGGGTTGCGCGGGGGGGGGGGGGGGGGTTGTTACAATTAACGTTAGAATTAGTTTGTTTGTAGTAAATGTAAAAAAAAGACATAGTTAATGATTTTTTTTCTTCAGATTTTTATTTTATTCACAGAGGCTATCACGGATCACACCTGCGTGAAGTCGTATTTAGTCGATGTTCTGTTTCTGACTACCCCCACGGTAGAAGTGTACCGTAATGGCCCACTTTCTTCGTCTTCTATATTTTGAGGGCCCATGATCATTCTGGCTCCTGTAGTTCTCCACTTTTCTCTCCTACCGCTTAGGCCAGCTTCGATTGTGCATCAGACTACTTTCTTCTGAAATCTTGCATTATATTTAAGACCAATTGAATTCTGCCTTTGTGGACATTCAGGGACGCCCGCCTCTGATTGACCGCGTGGTTTTGTGGATATTTGATCCAGTCAAGTCGCCTTCACGCCCCGTGCAATGTGAACGGAACGGCTGTGCAAGGACCTTACGATCTACGAGACATTGATATCAACTTTATTTCCATTCAGCCATCTACAAGTGCATTATGGTGAAACAAGAGATTTGAGCTGGTGAAGCGAAGATTTAACTTGTTGAAATAAAATTAAAACAATGGGAAAAAAATGTCAATTGTGTTGTCATGCAGTGTGAAATCCGCTTTAGAAATGTGCTCAGATATAAAAGTACTTCATGTATTTGAGTGTTGGAAGCCTATAAATTATGTTCCTACTTCATTAAATATCCATATATCTATCCATCCATTTATCCATCTATTTTATCCATCTATATATATGTGTCTATCTATCTAAGCTAATCCAGTCTAATCTATCTAATTTATCGATCTAATCTAATATAGTTTATCTATCTATCTATATACAAACCCCCTCCACATTGATTCCAATAGTTTATCCGCTCATGCTTTCGACACACACACACACAAAAGAAATCATTTTTTTTTAAACTTGACCTGAGAAAGGGGGGGGGGGGCTGTCTATCGCGATTGGACTTGTCTGGACGAGACGTAGTTTGGAGCCAACAATGCTGTGCTCGTACCATTTGTGGTTTCTTTGTTCCGGTCNCGACACACACACACACAAAAGAAATCTTTTTTTTTTAAACTTGCCCTGAGAAAGGGGGGGGGGGGGCTGTCTATCGCGATTGGACTTGTCTGGACGAGACGTAGTTTGGAGCCAACAATGCTGTGCTCGTACCATTTGTGGTTTCTTTGTTCCGGTCAGTGTCAAGCGTTGGTCTTTTTAGGTTGAAGTTAGAGTATTTTTTACACGCTTTTATTTTAATCTTGTACCGCGGTTTTTTACAACTGTTCCCTTTGTCCGATGGACTTGAAATTGTGCGTGGTTACTCAACCCTGGTGACAATGCAACCCTTCGTGATAAGAAGGTCACCAAGGAACCGCTGAGTGACTTCTGCGGGTCAAATTTTGCTTCTCAATTGGGACCTACTTCCTGATCTCCAGTTGAGTTGAAACGAAGAACACCGAGTTCATGGGCAAACCACGTTTTTTTTTTTTTTTTAAAGCCCTGTGACCAGTGGCGTAGCTAGGGTTGGTGTCACCCGGTAAACTCATGGTGTCACCCCCCCCGCCCCCCAAACTTCTATGATCGATTTTTTCTTGTTAAAATAAGTCCACAGTAGAGCATCAACCTTGAACTTTTAATAAAGCACGCATTTGGATTGGTTACATTTGTGAAAAATATATGTGTGATCGGTTATTCTTTTATGAATCTCGGTTTTTGCGAGCAATGTGTGCCCTGTAAATATGCAATTTTTCAATCGGGGTGTCACCCCTAAAATCGTGTCACCCGGTGCGGTCCGCACCCCCCGCACCTGCCTCGCTACGCCACTGC
>CAXITT010000023.1:2655877-2672848 GCA_964033795.1 Lymnaea stagnalis | reverse complement strand
CTCTCTCTCTCTCTCTCTCTCTCTCTCTCTCTCTCTCTCTCTCTCTCTCTCCCTCTCCCCCCCCCCCACACACACATCCTCCCAAAAAAAGTTCAATTGAATGTATAACGTTTCATGAGTGTTTCAATGCTAGCTGGGCGTCTTAAGAGGCGCTACTCCTGATGACCAACCTGGCGAGGGTCAGTAGGAGGAACATCTCAAAGACGTGTGTCACGCGTAATAACCATACCCACGGTGATGTTGTGGATGGTTTGTGTGTGTGTGTGTGTGTGTAATGACGTACACCTTGAGTAGCGCACAATGGCGATTAGAAGGTGGTGACGGATACACACCCCGCACTGACAACTGTCTTCATCGGGCGAAGCTCGGCGGCACAGACCCGGCGTGCCATTGGGCTCACCGGAGGCCAGATTTGTTACTGGTGATGATGCCCTGTCTAGCACTGTGAGCGTCTCAGTAGTATTTCACATGTGCATAAGAGTTCGTTTTCGGAATACACAGAATGTACACACATTTTTACAGAAAGTGTGGCCCCAGGATGGGGTCTTTGGCTGATTTAGAATTTATCTAGAAGAGGGAGGGAGCTTTATACTTTATAATATACACGTATAATATACATACCCTATTTTATCCCCCCCCCCCGGTCAACATCACACCCTGATGGATATCGCCTAATGTTAAAGGTTTTAACGGGGGTATACCTCACCCCCCCCCCTCCTTTTTTTTTTTAAATCCCGAAATTTTGGGGCCTAAAATGAAAGCAACAACAACAACAAAAACTCAGATATTAAACCTTTTTTTTTTTTTTTTAATTATAAAAAAATACTGAGCTTATAACGGATGCAGTGGCGTATAAAGGGTCAGTGCCGCCTGGGGCGGACCAAAAATTTGGCTGCGCCCCCTTCCACTAAAAAGAAACTTTTCCATATCTTTGAATCTTGCACTTGCGTTAAGGTCAAGCTGATTTTAGTATAGTCTTTACGTGACTTTCTTCAAATACACCACCGAATTGTGAATCTCGCTACTTTTTTTCCCCCCTTTATTATCACTTAATCACTTTTTTTTTTATTTTTAAAAGAACATGCTGTTTTAATGAAGGAAGGAGCGTAATGAGAAATTTACAAAAATATAATTTTTGCAATACGCGTATCTTTGATGCATGGAATTGTCCTTTGAGCCTCCATGTGGTTCCAGCCTGTCTGGAAATGGATTTTTTTCCCCTCGGTGTGCCACTCAAGCTTTAACCAGTTGATTCGTGAAATTCTTCTGTTAAACTTGCCTTTACAAAGGGGAAGCTATTTTATAAAAACATATTTTAATTAACGTTGTTTTTAAAGGCTCCAGGAGTAATCGAGTTTCACAGACACTGCTGTAAAAACATGTAATTTTTTTTTTTTTTGAATTTGTTTATTTAATAAATAAGGATATGACGACATAAGCTGTTGGCTCAGGTGAGTCGTATGTCAAAGCTTTTCAGCAGTTCTTAATTACTTTAAAACAATCATCTTGGATTCAGATAAGCATTTTCAAAATGCCCCTTGTATAAGATATGCAGCTGAGGGAAATCTTGTAGTTGTCTAAAACAGCTGTAAGATATTATTTATGGAACTTATTTTAATTTACAAAAGCAGTGTTTTCCAGTTGAAAATAAAAGTACTTTTCCTTTACATAAGTTGGGCATATAGTGGCAGGTTTGAGAGTATTTGAGTCTTGATTTGGGGTCACGAATCATTTCCTGAGCTTGTATCCATGTCCTTAGCCAATAGTCCTAGTTGTTTCTTTGTGCCTAGCCGTATCCATGTCCTTAGCCAATAGTCCAAGTTGTTTCTTTGTGCCTAGCCGTATCCATGTCCTTAGCCAATAGTCCTTGTTGTTTCTTTGTGCCTAGCCGTATCCATGTCCTTAGCCAATAGTCCTAGTTGTTTCTTTGTGCCAAGCGCTAGCCGTCTCCTGAGCCAATAGTCCAAGTTGTTTCTTTGTGCCAAGCCGTACCCATGTCCTTAGCCAATAGTCCTAGTTGTTTCTTTGTGCCTAGCCGTATCCATGTCCTTAGCCAATAGCCCTAGTTGTTTCTTTGTGCCTAGCCGTATACATGTCCTTAGCCAATAGTCCTAGTTGTTTCTTTGTGGCTAGCCGTATCCATGTCCTTAGCCAATAGCCCTAGTTGTTTCTTTGTGCCTAGCCGTATCCATGTCCTTAGCCAATAGTCCTAGTTGTTTCTTTGTGCCTAGCCGTACCCATGTCCTTAGCCAATAGTCCTAGTTGTTTCTTTGTGCCAAGCCGTAGCCATCACCTTAGCCAGTAGTCCTAGTTGCGCCACTTTCCATTTTACGTTGCTATCCTAGAGTAGACATCATTTGACTTGGACCATATGTACGCCAGACACATACCGTTCAAACTACTTAATGTTAATTCGAGCGCCCCACCCCTTTAAAAAAAATAGTTTTGTCTAGCTAATATCGGGACTCCTTGAAATTCTTGCATTTAATTAACCAGCCATAATGAGCCGTGGGTGAAGGTAACATACAAATGTGGACTTGTATGTTGCACCTTAGACGCAGCCACTGAATCAGGCCGTACATTAAGTCTTGCGTGAACGTTTTACTTGGCGGTCCGTTTGTATCAGTTAACATTAGACCTCCTCTTGGCGGTCCGTTTGTATCAGTTAACATTAGACCTCCTCTTGGCGGTCCGTTTGTATCAGTTAACATTAGACCTCTTCTTGGCGGTCCGTTTGTATCAGTTAACATTAGACCTCCTCTTGGCGGTCCGTTTGTATCAGTTAACATTAGACCTCCTCTTGGCGGTCCGTTTGTATCAGTTAACATTAGACCTCCTCTTGGCAGTCCGTTTGTATCAGTTAACATTAGACCTCTTCTTGGCGGTCCGTTTGTATCAGTTAACATTATACCTCTTCTTGGCGGTCAGTTTGTATCAGTTAACATTAGACCTCTTCTTGGCGGTCAGTTTGTATCAGTTAACATTAGACCTCTTCTTGGTGGTCAGTTTGTATCAGTTAACATTAGACCTCTTCTTGGCGGTCAGTTTGTATCAGTTAACATTAGACCTCTTCTTGGCGGTCAGTTTGTATCAGTTAACATTAGACCTCTTCTTGGCGGTCCGTTTGTATCAGTTAACATTAGACCTCTTCTTGGCGGTCCGTTTGTATCAGTTAACATTAGACCTCCTCTTGGCGGTCCGTTTGTATCAGTTAACATTAGACCTCTTCTTGGCGGTCCGTTTGTATCGGTTAACATTAGACCTCCTCTTGGCGGTCCGTTTGTATCAGTTAACATTAGACCTCCTCTTGGCGGTCCGTTTGTATCAGTTAACATTAGACCTCCTCTTGGCAGTCCGTTTGTATCAGTTAACATTANAGACCTCCTCTTGGCGGTCCGTTTGTATCGGTTAACATTAGACCTCCTCTTGGCGGTCCGTTTGTATCGGTTAACATTAGACCTCCTCTTGGCGGTCCGTTTGTATCGGTTAACATTAGACCTCCTCTTGGCGGTCCGTTTGTATCGGTTAACATTAGACCTCCTCTTGGCGGTCCGTTTGTATCGGTTAACATTAGACCTCCTCTTGGCGGTCCGTTTGTATCGGTTAACATTAGACCTCCTCTTGGCGGTCCGTTTGTATCAGTTAACATTAGACCTCCTCTTGGCGGTCCGTTTGTATCAGTTCACATTAGACCTCCTCTTGGCGGTCCGTTTGTATCGGTTAACATTAGACCTCTTCTTGGCGGTCCGTTTGTATCATTTAACATTAGACCTCCTCTTGGCGGTCCGTTTGTATCAGTAAACATTAGTCCTCTTCTTGGCGGTCCGTTTGTATCGGTTAACATTAGACCTCCTCTTGGCGGTCCGTTTGTATCAGTAAACATTAGACCTCTTCTTGGCGGTCCGTTTGTATCAGTAAACATTAGTCCTCTTCTTGGCGGTCCGTTTGTATCAGTTAACATTAGACCTCCTCTTGGCGGTCCGTTTGTATCAGTAAACATTAGACCTCTTCTTGGCGGTCCGTTTGTATCGGTTAACATTAGACCTCTTCTTGGCGGTCCGTTTGTATCATTTAACATTAGACCTCCTCTTGGCGGTCCGTTTGTATCAGTAAACATTAGACCTCTTCTTGGCGGTCCGTTTGTATCAGTTAACATTAGACCTCCTCTTGGCGGTCCGTTTGTATCAGTTAACATTAGACCTCCTCTTGGCGGTCCGTTTGTATCAGTAAACATTAGCCCTCTTCTTGGCGGTCCGTTTGTATCAGTTAACATTAGACCTCCTCTTGGCGGTCCGTTTGTATCAGTTAACATTAGACCTCCTCTTGGCGGTCCGTTTGTATCAGTAAACATTAGACCTCCTCTTGTCACCTTAAAGCACTACATAAAATGTTTACTATGTATTAGGTAGGGACTTTTTTTTAAAAAAACAAAAAAACTCATTATTAAATGCATATTAGCAAAACTTTTTGTCAGCAGTGGTATATAAAAAGTACGAAATGGCTATTCGTACCCGGATACCAGAAGTGACAGGTTGGGATTGAAAAAACTATTAAAAATTTTATTGTTGGATTTGTAAAACGAAATGAGGTATCGAATGAAAGATAATTGAATGGACTATATGTTTGTAAACTTAATTCTTCAGTTTAACAAAAATAAACTAACACAAATGACATCCGAATAGCACTGAGTCAAAATGGACCCAGACACGCAGCGCCGCCATTCGCACCCGGGTACCATTAGACTCAAGCTATATACAAAAAGAATCCAGTTTATTGCGTTCAATAGCGCGAAACTTAAAATACTCCTGAAGGTCACCAAACGGCGATCGAACCTCTTCTGTTCAGTATTCATTAAGTGTAAAAAAAAACTTAGTATTTCTAAACAAATAAATGGGATTCTTACAAAACAACGATTGTGACTTTTCTTTATTTCACGGAAATCGAATCAATGAAAATCTGATAAAATATAACGGCTCTAAGTAAGTATATGTAATCTTAAATATTAAGTATTATTAGTATAAATACATTTAATATCATAGTTAAAGAATACTTTTAATATTTATGCCTGATTGTGACAGTTAAGGTGTTGCATACAAGGAGATTGTCGCGTGTTGCTATCACCCGTATGTTTTTAACGAAAATCATATTCTGTTCGTACAATTAAAGTCAAGGGCAGAGAGCTTAGTGGGTGTGGGGTGGGCTATTATTGGGAGCAGTAGACATCATTATTTACAAACCCCATTATGTGACGGATTGGAACTTTGGTTTCTAGTGAACTAAAATATGCTTAAAATAAACAGAAAAATGTATTGAACAATATTTGTTTATTTAGAAGAAAATGTTGCACATTGCGCAGTTTAAAAAAAAAGTGTGGTGGGGGGTGGGGGTGGAATAATAGGATGTTCAATCTAGTTTAAGGGCGTGCAGTTGCATACCTATGGTGCTTACCGTCCGGGGGCTATCTTTTTTATTAATGTTTCAAATATTAAGGGGGGTGGGGGTGGAATAATAGGATGTTCAATCTAGTTTAAGGGCGTGCAGTTGCATACCTATGGTGCTTACCGTCCGGGGGCTGCCTTTTTTATTAATGTTTCAAATATTAAGGGGGGTGGGGGTGGAATAATAGGATGTTCAATCTAGTTTAAGGGCGTGCAGTTGCATACCTATGGTGCTTACCGTCCGGGGGCTGCCTTTTTTATTAATGTTTCAAATATTAAGGGGGGGGGGGGTGGAATAATAGGATGTTCAATCTAGTTTAAGGGCGTGCAGTTGCATACCTATGGTGCTTACCGTCCGGGGGCTGCCTTTTTTATTAATGTTTCAAATATTAAGGGGGGGGGGGGTGGAATAATAGGATGTTCAATCTAGTTTAAGGGCGTGCAGTTGCATACCTATGGTGCTTACCGTCCGGGGGCTGCCTTTTTTATTAATGTTTCAAATATTAAGGGGGGGGGGGGTGGAATAATAGGATGTTCAATCTAGTTTAAGGGCGTGCAGTTGCATACCTATGGTGCTTACCGTCCGGGGGCTGCCTTTTTTATTAATGTTTCAAATATTAAGGGGGGGGGGGGTGGAATAATAGGATGTTCAATCTAGTTTAAGGGCGTGCAGTTGCATACCTATGGTGCTTACCGTCCGGGGGCTGCCTTTTTTATTAATGTTTCAAATATTAAGGGGGGGGGGGGTGGAATAATAGGATGTTCAATCTAGTTTAAGGGCGTGCAGTTGCATACCTATGGTGCTTACCGTCCGGGGGCTGCCTTTTTTATTAATGTTTCAAATATTAAGGGGGGGGGGGGTGGAATAATAGGATGTTCAATCTAGTTTAAGGGCGTGCAGTTGCATACCTATGGTGCTTACCGTCTGGGGGCTGCCTTTTTTATTAATGTTTCAAATATTAAGGGGGGGGGTGGAATAATAGGATGTTCAATCTAGTTTAAGGGCGTGCAGTTGCATACCTATGGTGCTTACCGTCCCGGGGCTGCCTTTTTTATTAATGTTTCAAATCTTAAGGGGGTGGGGGTGGAATAATAGGATGTTCAATCTAGTTTAAGGGCGTGCAGTTGCATACCTATGGTGCTTACCGTCCGGGGGCTGCCTTTTTTATGAATGTTTCAAATATTAAGGGGGTGGGGGTGGAATAATAGGATGTTCAATCTAGTTTAAGGGCGTGCAGTTGCATACCTATGGTGCTTACCGTCCGGGGGCTACCTTTTTTATTAATGTTTCAAATATTAAGGGGGTGGGGGTGGAATAATAGGATGTTCAATCTAGTTTAAGGGCGTGCAGTTGCATACCTATGGTGCTTACCGTCCCGGGGACTACTTTTTTTATTAATGTTTCAAATATTACGGGGGGGGGGTGGAATAATAGGATGTTCAATCTAGTTTAAGGGCGTGCAGTTGCATACCTATGGTGCTTACCGTCCGGGGGCTGCCTTTTTTATTAATGTTTCAAATATTAAGGGGGTGGGGGTGGAATAATAGGATGTTCAATCTAGTTTAAGGGCGTGCAGTTGCATACCTATGGTGCTTACCGTCCGGGGGCTGCCTTTTTTATTAATGTGTCAAATATTAAGGGGGTGGGGGTGGAATAATGGGATGTTCAATTTAGTTTAAGGGCGTGCAGTTGCATACCTATGGTGCTTACCGTCCGGGGGCTACCTTTTTTATTAATGTTTAAAATATTAAGGGGGGGGGGTGGTCCGATTTTCCTATTTTGCCCCAGGCCGTACAAGAAACACAATTGTAAAGTGTGCGTATTTCTCTTGAAGCACAAATATGTTACACGCCGGAAATTGGTAGTATTAGATGGTTTTAAAACAAATCAAATGTGGGATTTTGAGCAGACTTCTTTGGCCGAGCTCCGCTGAAGCTCCAGTTATGGGATGTTTAGTGAGTGTTTAAGGGGTAGCAGAGTGTTTAAAGAAATGTTTTTATTTTTTTCACTTGCCTATCTGATTTTTAGGCAATAGAAATGCATGTACCAGCGATAGCTGGTAGAAGAGTGAGGAAACCGCTAGTAGGAGAGTGAAGACAACCTACCTGGTAGAAGAGTGGGGCAACAACGCTAATCAAAGGTTGGGACAACAAAGCTGGTAGGGGAGCGGGGGCAACATAGCTGGTAGAAGTGTGGAGGGATACATAGCTAGTGGAGCAAGAGAGTTGGGAATAGATTAGGACATAAATGGTAAAAGTAGTTGGGGGGCATGGCTGTAGAAGAGTGGGGGGCACATGCCTGGTTAAAGATTAAGGGAAACATAGCTTTTAGAATAATAGGGCATCAGTTTTGATACTTTTTTTTTGATTTTGTCATTAATTCTTTAAAACGTTTGGAGCTGTAAGAATTGTTTCTAGCTCTGGGCGAAAAAGAGCCTGTTCCTTTCCTATGCCCGCTCCTTATCCGTTAATGATATAAATAACTTCCGAGGAGACATTATGAAGGTGTATCACATTTTTGACGTGAAAGATTATATCTTTAAATCCGATGATATTACATTCAGGAAAAGATTTTAGATTCTCTTTTTAAATAAATAAAAATGTGTTTTACCGATATCGGAAAATACAGTTCAAGGTCGCAAATTGACATTCCCATAAATCGACATTTAATGATGTTGGAAAGTGGAAAATAAGGGATGCAAGTTTCTTTTAAGCGTCGAGATTTGACCAGTTTCTCCAGAGAGGCAGTCCTGGGGCGAGGATGAGGGTGGCCACCTATTTACGAGCGCAACATACCACTATGTATTGTAAACATTTCGTTAAAATACCTGCGATAGTGCGATAGAAAGAGAGCCGGGTCATTTTTATGTGGAAAACAATGGCTCAAAACCAGATCATTACCCGCATGTGAAACATTGAATCTTTTAAAATAGAGACATCCTTTTTTTTTTTTTCCATTTCCCGATATACAGTCCAGGAGCGAGGGCGGCTATTGGTTAATATTTTCTTGAAAAAATAAGAAAACAATTTGTCTTTCCGTTTGAGCAAACTACAGCTCCTAGAAATGTGCCACTGAATGTTGATGGGATTCATTGTATGTTTTCTATTTTAAACAACCCACACACAACGCAGTTAGAGACCTGAACATTGTTTAATAAATTCTTCTTAGATGTAAGAATTATGTATTTTACCGAAATAATTTCCTCTAATATAGTGAAGAATAAGCTTGTCAAATTGTTCTTTAATTTTTTTCAAAAAGAAGATATCAACATGTCAAAAATCCTTTAATTGATAATGTTACACATCTTTGAAACGGTACATACTTTTTTTATTATTTTTTTTTAATTTAAAGACACGGTTTTTTTGTGTGCAATTTTTAGAAAAAAGTTTTTGATGGAGTCGTTTAGGAGCGTGAATGGGTTCCGGCTAGGCCCATATAAAATAGAAGTATTCGAAGATCAACATTCCTCAAAACTCATTTGTGCTAGACACGTAAACATCCTACCGTGTATATATATACTTATTTTAAGAATCTACGATTTACCATTTCCCTAAATATACGTTTCAAGGGCGTGGAAGAGTGTTGTAATTTATTTTTGAAGCTGCAATACATCAAAACACGATTCAGATACATACGTACTAATTGTTATTTTTAGTTTTTGAGACGTCACAATAGAAAATATCGCAAAAATGCCTTCCATTATTATCCCGGTTTTACATCGGGTCATATTTTCTAGTCCCTATATAGTTGATCTACTCTCCACGATTTCTAATAGATCCCACCCACACAACCCCACACACACGTCTTATATTACTCTTGCACTGTGGACAAGATCAGACTAGTATTAAACATCACCCCCCCCTCCCCCAAACCCAAAAAATAAAAATAAATCTTGTCTGTGTTGAATGTGTCAATAGGCCCACCACTTATCCACCTGTTCCCATGTCGATACTTTTGCCGGATGGCGTTGGCCCGTGGGTGTCCCTCATTAAATAGCATCACATTTCAGCACTGTTTTTCTGAGAGCGTGTGTTAAGTTAGGACGCAATGGCTACTAGTCCAGTCCTATAGTGAACGCCATGCTTCCCCGAGTCACTGCGTTAGTCAGTTGTCCTTGTGTTGTTCACAAGACAATCATTCCCCATACATTGGAAGTAATCTTGGTGCCTTTATAACGACTGTCTGGGGTTATAAATATTCTATTGAAACCGAATATTCCTCGATCCATTATGGTGTAAGATATCCTGCTTATTTTTGATGTTGACAAAGGCTAATCAAATTTACCTCTTAGGTAATACCATCATATATTATATTCAGTGGATACTTTAACGTTTATGTGCTTGTTTATAGCAACGGAACTTTAACGTTTATGTGATTGTTTATAGCAACAGAACTTTAACGTTTATGTGCTTGTTTATAGCAACAGAACTTTAACGTTTATGTGCTTGTTTATAGCAACAGAACTTTAACGTTTATGTGCTTGTCTATAGCAACAGAACTTTAACGTTTATGTGCTTGTCTATAGCAACAGAACTTTAACGTTTATGTGCTTGTCTATAGCAACAGAACTTTAACGTTTATGTGCTTGTCTATAGCAACAGAACTTTAACGTTTATGTGCTTGTTTATAGCAACAGAACTTTAACGTTTATGTGCTTGTTTATAGCAACAGAACTTTAACGTTTATGTGCTTGTTTATAGCAACAGAACTTTAACGTTTATGTGCTTGTTTATAGCAACAGAAATTTAACGTTTATGTGCTTGTTTATAGCAACAGAACTTTAACGTTTATGTGCTTGTTTATAGCAACAGAACTTTAACGTTTATGTGCTTGTTTATAGCAACAGAACTTTAACGTTTATGTGCTTGTTTATAGCAACAGAACTTTAACGTTTATGTGCTTGTTTATAGCAACAGAAATTTAACGTTTATGTGCTTGTTTATAGCAACAGAACTTTAACGTTTATGTGCTTGTTTATAGCAACAGAACTTTAACGTTTATGTGCTTGTTTATAGCAACAGAACTTTAACGTTTATGTGCTTGTTTATAGCAACAGAAATTTAACGTTTATGTGCTTGTTTATAGCAACAGAACTTTAACGTTTATGTGCTTGTTTATAGCAACAGAACTTTAACGTTTATGTGCTTGTTTATAGCAACAGAACTTTAACGTTTATGTGCTTGTTTATAGCAACAGAAATTTAACGTTTATGTGCTTGTTTATAGCAACAGAACTTTAACGTTTATGTGCTTGTTTATAGCAACAGAACTTTAACGTTTATGTGCTTGTTTATAGCAACAGAACTTTAACGTTTATGTGCTTGTTTATAGCAACAGAACTTTAACGTTAAAAAACCCCCCCCCCCCCCCCAAATCCAAACAACGAGGACGCCAACTACAGGTCAGTTACCACAATTAAAAGGTCACACTTTTTTATGTTTAAAGACCCTTTTCAGCACTATCACCATAATTTACAGCTTCGCCCTTGATGTATGGTAGGCCATCACTCTTCGTTTCGGCAC
Organism: Lymnaea stagnalis; assembly: GCA_964033795.1. Taxonomy (NCBI): domain Eukaryota; kingdom Metazoa; phylum Mollusca; class Gastropoda; family Lymnaeidae; genus Lymnaea; species Lymnaea stagnalis. Next base: position 2,661,888 of record CAXITT010000023.1, on the reverse strand, counting down.
ACCATCATTTGCTCGTGTGTACAAAGGGATCTAGTGGAGGGCATGATAATTGATGGACAGAAGTAAGACAGGGACGCAACATTTCGCCCACAACGTGTCTACGTACCGGACGTCTTCGGTGGGATTTAGGGACTATCCGTCTGGCGTGTGCGGCCTCACTTCGGTGCGGCCTCACCACGGTGCGAGTCATCGGACATCAAACTCGTGCTGAGCATCTTTCGATAGCACACATATATTTCTATTAGTTAAATGGCAGAGTATTTACAGCATTCTTTGGAGGAAAAAGAATTGGAATTTAGATCATCGCTAGCCCAAATGTCTATGTATCCTCTTGATTAAATAAATTAAAAATCAAACTCTTCACAAACTCGCATCATCGAGGCCTTTTCAGTATTGATTTAGGAATTTTTCTCAATAATACCAAAAGTAATTTTTAAAAAAAAAGTGTCGGGGGCACCGGACCTCCCGTGGCCAATGCTTCGGACCCCCGTGTCATGCTGTGAATGTCTCTACCACCCGAACTGTTCATGGCAATTCATCATCTGACTAAAACATTGCCTCGTAAATTCAACGGTTCACGGCAATCATAGCAATATCTACAAATCCTTCAACTGTTGCTACGAAGACCACAGCGTGTGTCCACATGGTGAAACTCTTCGACTCCAATCCTTCCAGTGTCATAGTGTCAACTGGTTGTGCAACTGACGAACGTTGCGCGTTAAACGTTTGACAAATTCCTTTGTCTTTGTGTCATCAACTGTATAGAAGACAAGAGCGTCTGAGGGTGTACTTAGAGGAGGAGGTAGTGAAGCTTACCTCAGGGATGACGTTGTTTGTTTTGTTGTTTTGTTTTTTTTTTCAAACGGGAGAGTGGAAAAGAACCCAAGAGGCCAGAGTGACCCAGCATGGCATGGGACTGCCGGTCGACAATGATGTTCCCCCTCCCCCCCTCTTCCCCCTATAATTACACACAGGCTGAAGCTGATCAAATAAAGTGGTCTTTTTGAGCGGTGGGTGTTAGAGAAAACAAACACTACCACCACTGGGGTTGGACGAGCTTTCATTGAAGTAGCTCACATGGTGGCCATGGCAAGGTTCGTAGGAGTGTGCTAGTTTTACACACCAGGCGTGTGCGTCTACAGTGTGCTTATGATGTATAGTGTGCTCCATATGTGTATACGTGTTTTAATTCTACAAAACTGCTTTTCCCTGTCGGCTACGCGCTGCGTCAAAACTACACAAGTATGTATGTCGATGTCAGGAATTTTGGAGTGTGTGTCTTTTCCGCCAGTAATTAGCACGTGTTTTGTTTCCACCACTTCATGTACCATTGTACTTGTCATAGCATGATGCTAGTTCTGTGTTTAATTACTGACACTTCTTCTTTTTAAATTCTGGCTCCTATGCATGTAGAGGAGATTTGCAATGTTTCTGTGCCTGGTATCGAAGGGGGTATTTCACTGGTTGCAGGGGCTAATCAGTGAGTGTATCATGAAATGTGGGTTGGAAGGCCTGAGGCAATAGACACAAATGTGTCAATTGTTGTCGCCTCAACTGTTTCTTTTGGAAGATTGTTCCAGTCCCTGATTGCCTTTGGTAGGAATTAGCAGTTTCTTTGTAAAGAATGGACTATATCAGACCTGTGGAAATAATGAAGATGGTTCTGACGTCCAAGCAACTTATTCCATGGGCACGATCAGAGTTTCTCACGCGGGTACGATTTTCAGGAAAGAAAACACTTCCAGCGAAATCCTCCCACCCGGGAACTCCTGGTCACAAACGTTCACATGTTCAAGTACATTTTTAAACATTTTAATTGTTATTATTATTTCAGCAGGCCACGCATTGTTTACATAAGTCGACTTTGCTGAATTATTAAGCTCAGTAGTTCTAGTATACAGATTCTCAAGCGTTTTAAACTCACGACCACATTTATATATAGAAGCAAAGTGATTCTCATCGCGATTTATTGAGGGGGGGGGGGAAGTGGATTTTAAAAGGGGAACTTCCTGGAAATGAAAACATGCAAAACTAGGTTATTTAAGTTTGCCGTGGTTGTAATTAAAGTATATTTATTGTCATGATTGAAATTGTAACTCAAGCTGTAAGACACCGATTAAAATGAACAAAGAATGTATTTTTCCCCTTAGAATTTTTTTCCAAAAGGTGGCGATTAGCATTTTGTTAGCTAGATATCTATGACCAGGGCTAAGCAAGGAGGAAGGGAAGCAACTAATAGCAAGTGACCAAAATCTCAAGTAACCATCAAATCGGTTTTTTTTTGTTTTTTTTAATCATTCATTGATAATGGAAAGCAATTATAACAAGGAAAAAAAGGATAATTTGAAAGTTTAATTCAGTAAATAATACTTTTCAAAATATAAATATATATTAAAATTATTCCGCGATTTCCTGGGATTATGAGATGAGAGTAACTTTCGTCGCGTTTTCCCGGGATAAGCTAAACCAGGGGTTCTCAACCTGTGGGTCACGACACCTTCGGGGGGTCGCACGGCTCTTTCCCAGGGGTCGCCTAAGACCATCTGAAAACACATATACTCTACAATTATAAAGTATCAACGAAAATAAGTTTGTGGTTGGGGGTCGCCACAACATGAGGAACTGTATTAAAGGGGTCGCGGCATTAGAAAGGTTGAGAACCACTGAGCTGAACCCTGGGAAATGAGAAACGATGACACGCGCATGGATAAAAACTCTTATTGCATGCGAGCATGCCAAAAATAGTAAACTGATGGCATTGTCGTTGCTAAACAAAAATTTGAATCATTCTATGAGTATACATTACATACTGATTCATTCTATGCCTATACATTACATACTGATTCATTCTATGCCTATACATTACATACTGCTTCATTCTATGCCTATACATTACATACTGATTCATTCTATGCCTATACATTACATACTGATTTATTCTATGAGTATACATTACAAACTGATTCATTCTATGCCTATACATTACATACTGATTCATTATATGCATATACATTACATACTGATTCATTTTATTCCTATACATTACACACTGATTCATTTTATGCCTATACATTACACATTGATTCATTCTATGCCTATACATTACATACTGATTCATTTTATGTCTATACATTACACAGAGATTCATTCTATGCCTATACATTACATACTGATTCATTTTATGTCTATACATTACACACTGATTCTTTCTATGCTTATACATTACATACTGATTCATTCTATGCCTATACATTACACACTGATTCATTTTATGCCTATGCATTACACACTGATTAATTCTATGCCTATACATTACAAACTGATTCATTTTATGCCTATACATTACACATTGATTCATTTTATACCTATACATTACACACTGATTCCTTTTATGCCTAAACATTACACACTGATTCATTCTATGCCTATACATTACATACTGATTCATTGTATGCCTATACATTACACACTGATTCCTTTTAGCCCTATCATTACACACTGATTCATTCTATGCCTATACATTACACGCTGATTCATAATATGCCTATACATTACACACTGATTCATTTTATGCCTATACATTACACACTGATTCATTCTATGCCTATACATTACACGCTGATTCATACTATACCTATACATTACATCTGATTCCTTTTATGCCTAAACAGTACACACTGATTCATTCTATGCCTATACATTACACACTGATTCATTCTATGCCTATACATTGCACACTGATTCATTTTGTGCCTAAACAGTACACACAGATTCATTCTATGCCCATACATTACACACTGATTCATTTTATGCCTATACATTACATACTGATTAATTCTATGCCTATACATTACATACTGATTCATTCTATGCCTATACATTACATACCGATTCATTTTATGCCTATACATTACATACTGATTCATTCTATGCCTATACATTACACACTGATTCATTCTATGCCATTACATTACACACTGATTCATTTTATGCCTAAACAGTACACACAGATTCATGTTATGCCTATACATTACATACTGTTTCATTCTATGCCTATACATTACATACTGATTCATTCTATGCCTATACATTACACACTGATTCATTCTATGCCATTACATTACACACTGATTCATTTTATGCCTAAACAGTACACACAGATTCATGTTATGCCTATACATTACATACTGTTTCATTCTATGCCTATACATTACACACTGATTCATTTTATGCCTATACTTTTGTTACGCACTGACTTGTATTGGGAGAAATTAATCTCCTATTTTAATTTTAATTGGCTAGTTGTAAGCAGCGCCTAACAAAGGACGATACCATAGAATCAACAATATTAAAGATACGACCCAAAACAGTTTCTAGTTACAATTAATTAAGATTTATTATGTCTTAAGATAATTACAAAAGAAAAGAAAAATATAATTACAATCTTCAACTTACAGTATGGTAGATCTTGTACCGGTACACAGTTAACACAGTTAGAATAATGTGCCAATAAATAATGCGAAATAAACACATATGAGCACACAAATACACAAAGAAATAAAACACGCCTCCTAATGTTAAGAAAGTCTGTCTGAAATCTCCGTTCTCCTGTCAATCCCTTATATAGGTGGGTCTACCGACGCCTAAGCCCTGCCTTCGACAAGCTACAGGACATTTCTAGAACCATCAGAATCATTCTCCAAAACACTACTTGGAACAGATTAATTATTTTTAGTAGTTTGGCGGTGTAAACAAGAATACTTCAAAGGCCTAAGCCACACCCCTTTGTGAACACAGCGTCTCATGCGGGGTCAATCAGAGGGCACGCACGAGAAATGTTATGTAAACAAACTCTCTATAACAACATTACATACTGATTCATTCTATGCCTATACATTACACACTGATTCATTTTATATGTTGAGTCATTTGACAATGGTTTAAAAGGCTACTGCGTGCACTGGGATGTATGGCCCCGCCCACTTTGTGTCCTTACTGACAATGGTTTAAATGGCTACTTCGTGCACTGGGATGTATGGCCCCGCCCACTTTGTGTCCTTACTGACAATGGTTTAAAAGGCTACTTCGTGCACTGGGATGTATTGCCCCGCCCACTTTGTGTCCTTACTGACAATGGTTTAAAAGGCTACTTCGTGCACTGGGATGTACGGCCCCGCCCACTTTGTGTCCTTACTGACAATGGTTTCAAAGGTTTACTTCGTGCACTGGGATGTATGGCCCCGCCCACTTTGTGTCCTTACTGACGATGGTTTAAAAGGCTACTTCGTGCACTGTGATTATGGCCCCGCCCACTTTGTGTCCTTACTGACAATGGTTTAAAAGGCTACTTCGTGCACTGGGATGTACGGCCCCGCCCACTTTGTGTCCTTACTGACAATGGTTTAAAAGGCTACTTCGTGCACTGGGATGTATGGCCCCGCCCACTTTGTGTCCTTACTGACAATGGTTTAAAAGGCTACTTCGTGCACTGGGATGTATTGCCCCGCCACTTTGTGTCCTTACTGACAATGGTTTAAAAGGCTACTTCGTGCACTGGGATGTATGGACCCGCCCACTTTGTGACCTTACTGACAATGGTTTAAAAGGCTACTTCGTGCACTGGAATGTATGGCCCCGCCCACTTTGTGTCTTACTGACAATGGTTTAAAAGGCTACTTCGTGCACTGGAATGTATGGCCCCGCCCACTTTGTGTCCTTACTGACAATGGTTTAAAAGGCTACTTTGTGCACTGGAATGTATGGCCCCGCCCACTTTGTCTCCTTACTGACAATGGTTTAAAAGGCTACTTCGTGCACTGGAATGTATGGCCCCGCCCACTTTGTGTCCTTACTGACAATGGTTTAAAAGGCTACTTCGTGCACTGGAATGTACGGCCCCGCCCACTTTGTGTCCTTACTGACAATGGTTTAAAAGGCTACTTTGTGCACTGGAATGTATGGCCCCGCCCACTTTGCGTCCGTACTGACAATGGCTTAAAAGGCTACTTCGA
>CAXITT010000023.1:2614967-2628590 GCA_964033795.1 Lymnaea stagnalis | reverse complement strand
GGAGAGCGGGATTACAATAGCCATGACTGTAACAAACGGTGATAACTTATTAATGCGACAAACACGAGGGGGGGGGGCTTGGAGAGCGGGATTACAATAGCCATGACTGTAACAAACGGTGATAACTTATTAATGCGACAAACACGAGGGGGGGGGTGGCTTGGAGAGCGGGATTACAATAGCCATGACTGTAACAAACGGTGATAACTTATTAATGCGACAAACACGGGGGCGGCTATTTCTAGAAGTTCTAATTAGACTGGAAGTCAGTCAAGTGGGCCCACTTCTGGGAGCTTCCTGTCACTCACGGTCCATGAAATACTTCATAAGCCCTGAAAACAAAACCTACGGCTTGCAGTCAACTGAGATATCTTTGTAATAAGCTTCAAGTCATCATGCGGTGGTCGCTATTTTTATTTGTTTTTTAGATCACGTGAGTCTTTTATGAATGAATATTATTGAACACATTATTAAAGACTATTGAATTGTGCTGTATAGGTCAGTCTCGTCCCAAAACGGCAGTGTTTAAAAAAAAAGAAAGAAAGCAATTCATAAACGCAGTCTTTTCTCGGTTAAAATGAGATTAATTTCAAATTGAAATATTTTTTACATGATTCCTGGAATAGTGTCCCCTTTATGCCGTTTCCCGGGATAAGGGGGAAAAACGGAACTTGAGAAACCCGAATTTGTAGTTAAGTAGTAACTGATGTGTGCATTTGGGGATGTATTAATATATTTTTTGTTGCGATTTTATCTTTTTGCTCGTTGCTTATGGTATTGATTTGGACCCCCACTATCATAATGAATATGAGGATCACCGAGGAAGAAAAAACATGACGACATACATAACCCGCTTTGGTTAAACAAAATTAAAAAAAGTATTTCTATTATTACATCCCTACGTTCTTGAAATCTATCGACCCAGACAACCAGCTTGTTACACTGTGGTATTTATTTGTACACATCCCGTCTCTTAACTCGGATCACTCTCTCTGGTATAGATCCCGTCTCTAAACTCTGATCACTCTCTCTGGTATAGATCCCGTCTCTTAACTCTGATCACTCTCTCTGGTATAGATCCCGTCTCTAAACTCTGATCACTCTCTCTGGTATAGATCCCGTCTCTTAACTCTGATCACTCTCTCTGGTATAGATCCCGTCTCTAAACTCTGATCACTCTCTCTGGTATAGATCCCGTCTCTTAACTCTGATCACTCTCTCTGGTATAGATCCCGTCTCTAAACTCTGATCACTCTCTCTGGTATAGATCCCGTCTCTAAACTCTGATCACTCTCTCTGGTATAGATCCCGTCTCTAAACTCTGATCACTCTCTCTGGTATAGATCCCGTCTCTTAACTCGGATCACTCTCTCTGGTATAGATCCCGTCTCTTAACTCTGATCACTCTCTCTCTCTCTCTCTCTTTCTTTCTCTCTCTCCTGTATAGATCACGACGCTAAACGCTGATCTCTCTTTCTCTCTCTTTCTCTCTTTCTCTCTCTTGTATAGGTCCCGTAGCTAAACTCGGATCACTGTCTTTATACTTGTCTAACATTCTGGACACCCTGACATTATTTTCTTTTCCTGCTGCACTACTCGGCTCATCATTGCCGTATCCTTAGTTCTTCTTCTGTGCCCCCTTACGTCCACCCTATTTGGTTACTCCCTCCTCTCACCTACTTCCTGTCCACCTCCCTATTACCCATGATCCTCGTTCAATCCCGACTCTCCTATGCCCCCCCCTCCCCTCCCTTTTTTTGGTGCCTGTCCCCTCCCCCCCCCCCCTAACCCCCGTACAAACACGCTGAGCCGTGCTCTAATGAAAGTCAGCACCTCTGCCCCAGAGGCTTCCCCGACAGGTCAGACGCCGTGATAATATATGATTTATACCACCGTAATAATATACGAGCGTGCAGCCACACAGACATTCATATTATTGTGCCCCCGGGCAGTGGGGCAGATATGTGGGGCCTCCATAGAAACGCACTCAAAACATCGAATTTCGCAATAAGATTATAGCTATTTATTTTTGCCCTTTATTTCTTGACATCTTTTTTTTTTTTTTAAATTTGATAATCGCAGTGGTTCTCAAAAATATAAACCAGTTTATATCTATAACAATTATAGATCATTGCATGATTTTTTTTTTTTTTTTAAATTTTTTTTTTTAACTTTTTAGGTTGCATCTAGCAGTTTTGAAATCAAACCAATTCTGACAACGTCATGAAAAGTTTATCCAAACAAACTGACACGTCAATGGTGGACCTAAATCCCTCGCATTGAAAGATGTTATTTTCTGCGACCAATTTTAAAAATTGAGTTGAATGCATGTGACCGTCGTAGTCACGTCTGGATAAAATATGATTATATTGGTCTGCCAGTAAAATGTTATCACAAACCCGTGTGCCCTGCTCACTCCCTGACCACGAACAGCTGTTTAGATCAGCCGGCCGGCACCAGGTACATACATCAAAGGTACGACGATAAAATACCGTCGGATCAGTGTTCCTGGAGGGAACTTGTACATAGTGATAGCGATGTCTCATGTACTGAATGAGGGAACTTGTACATAGTGATAGCGATGTCTCATGTACTGAATGAGGGAACTTGTACATAGTGATAGCGATGTCTCATGTACTGAATGAGGGAACTTGTATATAGTGATAGCGATGTCTCATGTACTGAATGAGGGAACTTGTACATAGTGAAAGCGATGTCTCATGTACTGAATGAGGGAACTTGTATATAGTGATAGCGATGTCTCATGTACTGAATGAGGGAACTTGTATATAGAAATAGCGATGTCTCATGTACTAAAGGGTGTAACTTGTATATAGTGATAGCGATGTCTCATGTACTAAAGGGGGTAACTTGTATATAGTGATAGTGATGTCTCATGTACTAAAGGGGGTAACTTGTATATAGTGATAGCGATGTCTCATGTACTAAATGAGGGAACGTGTATATAGTGATAGCGATGTCTCATGTACTGAATGAGGGAACTTGTATATAGTGATAGCGATGTCTCATGTACTGAATGAGGGAACTTGTATATAGTGATAGCGATGTCTCATGTAATAAAGGGGGTAACTTGTATATAGTGATAGTGATGTCTCATGTACTGAATGAGGGAACTTGTATATAGTGATAGCGATGTCTCATGTACTAAAGGGGGTAACTTGTATATAGTGATAGCGATGTCTCATGTACTAAATGAGGGAACTTGTATATAGTGATAGCGATGTCTCATGTACTGAATGAGGGAACTTGTATATAGTGATAGCGATGTCTCATGTACTAAAGGGGGTAACTTGTATATAGTGATAGTGATGTCTCATGTACTGAATGAGGGAACTTGTATATAGTGATAGCGATGTCTCATGTACTAAAGGGGGTAACTTGTATATAGTGATAGTGATGTCTCATGTACTGAATGAGGGAACTTGTACATAGTGATAGCGATGTCTCGTGTACTGAATGAGGGAACTTGTATATAGTGATAGCGATGTCTCATGTACTGAATGAGGGAACTTGTATATAGTCATAGCGATGTCTCATGTACTGAATGAGGGAACTTGTATATAGTGATAGCGATTTCTCATGTACTGAATGAGGGAACTTGTATATAGTGATAGTGATGTCTCATGTACTGAATGAGGGAACTTGTATATAGAAATAGCGATGTCTCATGTACTAAAGGGGGTAACTTGTATATAGTGATAGTGATGTCTCATGTACTAAAGGGGGTAACTTGTATATAGTGATAGCGATGTCTCATGTACTAAAGGGGGTAACTTGTATATAGTGATAGTGATGTCTCATGTACTGAATGAGGGAACTTGTATATAGTGATAGCGATGTCTCATGTACTAAAGGGGGTAACTTGTATATAGTTATAGCGATGTCTCATGTACTAAATGAGGGAACTTGTATATAGTGATAGCGATGTCTCATGTACTGAATGAGGGAACTTGTATATAGTGATAGCGATGTCTCATGTACTAAAGGGGGTAACTTGTATATAGTGATAGTGATGTCTCATGTACTGAATGAGGGAACTTGTATATAGTGATAGCGATGTCTCATGTACTAAAGGGGGTAACTTGTATATAGTGATAGCGATGTCTCATGTACTAAAGGGGGTAACTTGTATATAGTGATAGTGATGTCTCATGTACTAAAGGGGGTAACTTGTATATAGTGATAGTGATGTCTCATGTACTAAAGGGGGTAACTTGTATATAGTGATAGTCAGTCTCATGTACTAAAGGGGGTAACTTGTATATAGTGATAGCGATGTCTCATGTACTAAAAGGGGTAACTTGTATATAGTGATAACGATGTCTCATGTACTAAAGGAGGTAACTTGTATATAGAGATAGTGATGTCTCATGTACTAAAGGAGGTAACTTGTATATAGAGATAGCGATGTCTCATGTACTAAAGGAGGTAACTTGTATATAGAGATAACGATGTCTCATGTACTAAAGGAGGTAACTTGTATATAGAGATAGCGATGTCTCATGTACTAAAGGAGGTAACTTGTATATAGAGATAGCGATGTCTCATGTACTAAAGGAGGTAAATTGTATATAGAGATAGTGATGTCTCATGTTCTAAAGGAGGTAACTTGTACATAGTGATAGCGATGTCTTATATACTAAAGGAGGTAACTTGTATATAGAGAAAGCGATGTCTCACGTAGTAAAGGAGGTAACTTGTATATAGAGATAGCGATGTCTCATGTACTAAAGGAAGTAACTAAACGATCTTTAAAAACAAATAAAGCGATCTTTAAGAAAAAATAAAGCGATCTTTAAGAAAAAATAAAGAGATCTTTGAGAACAAACTAAACGATATTTTACAACAAACTAAACGATCTTTAAAAACAATCTAAGCGATCTTTAATTAAAAAAAAACTAAACGATCTTAAAGAACAAATTAAACAATTTTTAAGAACGAACTAAATGATCTTTAAGAACAAAACAAATGATCTTCAATAGTAAGCTTAATGAGTTTTTAGAATAAACTAAGCGATCTTTAACAGAAAACTAAATGTTCTTTAGGAACAAACTAAAAGATCTTTAAGAACAAACTAATCGATCTTAAGGAACAAAATCAATTATCTGTAAGAACAAACTAAGCGATCTTTATGAACATACTAAGCGATCTTTAAGAACAAGCCAAACGATTTTTAATAACAAACTAAAAGATCTATACAAACAAACTAAATGATCGTTAACAACAAACTGAATGATCTTTAAGAACAACGAAGCGATATTTAAGAATAAAATCAATGATCTTTAAAAAACAAACTTAGCGATCTTAATAAACAAACTAAAAGATCTTTTAATAATACAAACTAAGCGATCTTTAAGAAAAAACTAAGCGATCTTTAAGAAAAAACTTAGCGATCGTTTTTGAACAAACTAAATGATCTTTGATAACAAACTAAAAAAATCTTTAAACAAGCACTAAGTGATCTATAAGAACAAACTAAGCGATCTTAAAAAACAAATAAACGATTTTTAACAACAAACTAAGCAATCTTTATGAACAAACTAACCGATCTTTAAGAACAAATAAAGCGATCATTTACAAAAAACTGAACGATCTTTAACAAACTAGCAATCTTTAAGAACAAACTAAACGATCTTTAACAAAAAGATGTTATATTAGATGCTTATTTATTAATATTCACGAGTGTCTCATTTTTTTAATAAAAATAATGTAAATATTTATGCTTTCCACCATCATTTTCGATGTATGCAGAATGTATGCGGGAACGAATTTCAAAATATCTAAATATTTCGGCTTCGGTTTCGGCCGAAAGTCATTTTTAACTCTTGGCCTTTTTCGGTTTCATACGAAGGTCATTTTAAACTTTCTGTCTATTTTCGGTTTCAGCCGAAAGTCATTTTCGGCCGAAATCAGAACATCACTTTCGGTCGGTCTCTACTTCAGGGCCAACCTATATAGTCTTTGTGACTTCAGGGTCAACCTATATAGTCTTGGTGACTTCAGGGCCAACCTATATAGTCTTGGTATCTCATTTGTCACATGATTTTTTTTTTTTAATTGTTGTTGGTCTCAAGATATTTAAGCCATTCCTGAAGAGCCAGCAGAACTTATATGCTGGGCAGCACCTTGACTCGCAGCACATTGGGATGCATCAACTTGTCACAGGTCTTCAGTTTTGACCTTTTTCCGAAATAAATCATATGTTGTTAAAATTTCGTCATATACTTATGCTTAATGCATACCATTTCAGGGTATGTAACCGAAACAAAATTTTAAAAATTTCTCTTATAATGCTTCCCAGTATTTTTAGAAATAATGTTTCTTTTATAACAGTTACCTTTGTATGTCTTTGAGAACCTCTGAATCTGTATGTCAGAAAATTGCAGGGCTAATGTGTTTCTAGAAGTTTACCTAATTAAAACTGTCAATTCCTAAACTACAAGCTTTAGAAAAAAATTAGTTATGGCTCACAACTCATTCGCATTTTAATTAATTAAGTTTTTTTTTTTTTTAAAGAAGATATTTCATCTCTATTGTAATCAAATTCACTTTGCCTGAATTCCAGTTTAAAAATTTCATTTTTTTTAAAATCTCTTGACAAATGTGGGTGTGGGACGTCTTTTTTCAAGGCAGTCAGCAGTGTAGGAGACTAATCTGATGGACTAGAACTTGGAGGATTGAAAGGGAACGAATATTTGATGACGATGTGAAATAGTAAGTCCAAATATGGGTCCCGAATGTTGACTGTCCATTCAGAGGCTGGGTTGAAAGATGCCCCAAGTTCTCATCCATGAGCAGAAAATGGGGAAAGATTTTCAAAGGAAACACATGTTTGTGTCGCTCTAAATCTTGGTAGCGGTTATTTATTTATTAGGCATTTTTTATATAGCGCTTACCTTAAAGCTCTAAGCGCTTTACAATTATTTAAAACATGTAAACTAAGTAAAATAAAAATGAGATACTAGGATAGTAACTACTATACTATAGAAACAATTAAAATGGCTATAAAACGAGGACACTTTGGGACGTTTTGGCCTATACTACAGGAACAGAAAAAGAGGCAGGGCGAGGAGGGTTATTTATTGGTTATTCTTCCGTTTAAAAGCTTGCATCTGCCGATATTAAACCCATCCAATACTTGACATATACAACACGTACAGTGATGGACATTAGTGTGTTTTTCTTTTCATTCCGGTCAAAGTTGTAGACAATAATGACGTTCTATTCCAGTAAAAAAAAAAAAAAAATTTTTTTTGAGTAACAGTCAAGACTCCGCTAGTGTTGATGAATCCTTAACGACTTGACTTAAAATGTAGCAAGGGGAAATACTAAATATGGCAGCTCTTGGGTTTATTTTGCACTGCTTAATGGGAGCTTAAATTGTCGTCATTGTGCTGCTTGTTATCGTGCACTCTCAGAACCTTCTCGTATCACAATGTCGTTTTTTCGTGATTTTTTTTTTTATGAACGTAGAAATTTTCGAAACCGCATTCGGTGTCTTATTCCGATCATTCTGTCTTGTAGATCAAGGATTCCTCATAAATTTTAGATTTCTTTCATTCATAAAAAAAAAAATGGGTACCATCAATTTAAATGATTTTTTTAAAAAGGAATTTCTTTGTTTTAGTAATTTTAAATATCAGTTGTTGAGAAGGTCAAGGCAAGCTTGTTCTGGCAAGTTACAAGGGCTTCAACAGAAATGTCTATAATTAAAGTTACAAGGGCTTCAACAGAAATGTCTATAATTAAAGTTACAAGGACGTCAACAGAAATGCCTATACTTAAAGTTACAAGGACGTCAACAGAAATGACTATACTTAAAGTTACAAGGACGTCAACAGAAATGTCTATAATTTAAGTTACAAGGACGTCAACAGAAATGCCTATACTTAAAGTTACAAGGACGTCAACAGAAATGCCTATACTTTAAGTTACAAGGACGTCAACAGAAATGCCTATTATTATTATTATTCAGGTTTGAACAAAATTGCCGGTCCAGGAGTTGTATTAATAAGTGAACTATTTGTTTTGGGGTATTAGGATTTTCAGTGATCAAGTCACAAAATATTTGTACGCGTGTTTGTGCTATTAACATTGATGAATTCACTACTCCGAGACTTTGAGAGGTGCCTGGACATTGATGAATTCACTACTCCGAGACTTTGAGAGGCGCTTGGACATTGATGAATTCACTACTCCGAGACTTTGACAGGCGCTTGGGCATTGATGAATTCACTACTCCGAGACTTTGAGAAGCGCTTGAACATGTTGCTTTTGACATGAAGAATCTACACTTTTTTGCATCATTTTAAAAAATACTTTTCTGTTATAGTATTTGATTGCTTGAACACTTTTATAGCGCTTGTATTTATGCTATTTTAGTTGAATGACTTTAAGTCTCCACTTAGAGACAGTGGGGTTACCTTGTGTGAATACGACGTGAGTATTCTTACTAATTATGAACGTAACAAATGTTACTCGGGAAAAAAAATTGAATCATGCCATTATCTGTAAATTTAATTTGAACAGCGAAGGAATAAGGCTCCTCCATTACGTCATCGGGTAGATCGTTGTTGGATTCAAAATAGCTGTGGTCAGAATTATGGTGATTCAAGAACCTAAAAGATGGCTCCCCGAGATTTGTGGCATCGGTGAGCATTTCTTAGACCCGCAGTCAAAAGAGCAGGCCCTTAGAGTAGGCATGCACACAGCAAGTTGTGCTGTTAAGTAAATTCTTTTGATGTTGCTGAAAAACGAAGACACATTCCTGTTAGCGGAGGTGTCAGAATTTAGTGCGCCTATAATTCATGGACATTCATCTTCGAAATGAGGGGTTCCTAAGCGTGGATCCCCTGGCCCCTTTATAAATTTCATGAATTCCCGGAACTGTTACAGTAAAGGGGGGGGAAGGGTGGGTGGGGGTGGGGGGAATAGGTCTTTGGATTTTCCGATCAGTGGTCCTTAAACGTCACGGAGAGGTTAGGGATGTATTGAAACGTTTTGAAGTACAAATAAAACCTTATGTGATTGAGACTCGTTGTTGGTCGTGGTGAGAATGTGTGAATAGAGTTACAGCTAGGCGATGACCTGGCCTCAATGTGTCTAACGTGACACTGCTCAAGGAGATAAAGCATGACTACCTTTTTGAGGTCGTTGCTTATGTTTTTTCACCCGCATTAAAGAACTGTTTGCACTTGGCGAGGAGATTCATCTTATTCATAAGCTGCTAACTTGATGGTTATTTGAGGAGATTCTTCTAATTCATAGGTTGCTAACTTGATGGTTATTTGAGGAGATTCTTCTTATTCATAGGTTGCTAACTTGATGGTTATTTGAGGAGATTCTTCTTATTCATAGGTTGCTAACTTGATGGTTATTTGAGGAGATTCTTCTTATTCATAGGTTGCTAACTTGATGGTTATTTGAGGAGATTCTTCTAATTCATAGGTTGCTAACTTGATGGTTATTTGAGGAGATTCTTCTTATTCATAGGTTGCTAACTTGATGGTTATTTGAGGAGATTCTTCTAATTCATAGGTTGCTAACTTGATGGTTATTTGAGGAGATTCTTCTTATTCATAGGTTGCTAACTTGATGGTTATTTGAGGAGATTCTTCTAATTCATAGGTTGCTAACTTGATGGTTATTTGAGGAGATTCTTCTTATTCATAGGCTGCTAACTTGATGGTTATTTGATTTTGATAATCCCATTAAAGCTTCTTAATGAATCAATGTGCCATGTTGTCTGTTTATGAATTAATGACCAGTGAAGTATCGGTAGATACTACATGAGAACAGAGGGGCAGTTAATATTTAAAACTTTGAGTAAAAAGGTGTGGGGGGGGGGGTCAATTCACTATTACTTTTTCCTGAACTAGAGATTGTTCATTAAATGTATTTCTAAGCAACGGCCACAATTAATACGTGTTACAAATAACCTGTCGAGCATGGATGTTCACTTGAAACGGTTGCTCACCGAATGGCATGGATTGTTGTGCGCGATGTGTCAGGTGTGCCAGTTTGGTTGATGAACGTGGTGTTTTTTTGGGTTGTTTTTTCTTTTCTTTTTTTGGCGCCATGAGGCTCGTCACGTGTTGTGACGTGATTTTATGAATCGGTGACGTAGTGTCTAGACAGTCTTTGAGAACTTGTTATTCCATTGACAGTTTGTGTCTGAGCATTGAGTGAGGTGGTTGCACTGTATACCCCCCTCAAGCGAGCTGCGCTCTGTGTTTGAATTATTGTACGCCCAGACGGTAGACAACAGGATTAAAGTTAACGTTTTTTTTCTTCTTGGAACAGTTCTTGTGTTCAGTTTTAATTGAGATTAGGGCGTATGGACGTGTGAATGAATTTGACGTTAGAAACGCAATCATTGTGGTCGTGACTCTTGTCTGTTGTATATTTAATCTTTTAATTGTTATTCATGTCCACAGTGCCATCCATCAAGCTGTGAGTAGACACGTGAGAGTCCCATCATGCTTGCGAACAAAAAAGATATACAAATTATTTTTCTTCTTAGATTTGTCCGCCGATTGTAAAGATGCTGCTTGGAACTGTTAGACTTTGGCATACACTGCTGTAGTAGCAGCCGCATAGGGAGTAGTGGAGACAGGAAAGGGCAGCAGTTGTAGAAAACGTTTGGTGAACAGCGGAGCTCTGACAGTCAAGACTTACATAACATAAAGCATTTGAATTGATCCGGCTTGTCACACCAGCTATACTAAGGTTTGATGGCTGGCTTGTCACACCAGCTATACTAAGGTTTGATGGCTGGCTTGTCACACCAGCTATACATTAACTAAGGTTTAATTGCTGGCTTGTCACATCAGCTATACAGTGACTAAGGTTTGATGGCTGGCTTGTCACACCAGCTATACTAAGGTTTGATGGCTGGCTTGTCACACCCAGCTATACTAAGGTTTGATGGCTGGCTTGTCACACCAGCTATACTAAGGTTTGATGGCTGGCTTGTCACACCCAGCTATACTAAGGTTCGATTGCTGACTTTTCACAACAGCTATACATTAACTAAGGTTTAATTGCTGGCTTGTCACAACAGCTATACATTAACTAAGGTTTGATTGCTGGCATGTCACAACTATATATTTACTGAGGTTTGAGTGAACAACAAATCAATGTAAAAATCATCTTTAAAAAAAAAACTTGGAAAAAGTCGTCGAGCCTTTGTTGATTTCCTGTCAAGGCCGGGTGCGTTGGGTGGGTCAGTCTGACCCGGTGCCTCAAGTAAACCAGAAACGTCTGTTCGTGAACCTGTCAGAGCAGGCATGCCCCAGGTCTAGCGACAATCACGTTTTAGAGCTGTGAACTTTCTAATAAGCACTCGAGTGTCCACAATAATTACTGGACGAATTACGCACCGCGTGTACAGCCACTTTCATTGAAGTACACATACACACACGACTCGTACGATACAAAGACTCATAAAAAAATAAGTCAGGTTTTCAAGTAATGAGGGGGATATACATTCCAGCAGCTAGCGAAGCATAGCGCTGGCAGAGACTATCGGATTAATTTGATGTTTAGGGAGTAAAATCAAATCATTGCACAATAGACTTCTTGGAATAAATGTTGGTTGTCTAAAAGAATATGTCTCCATCACGGTTGAGAGCTTGTACTTAACGGAAGACTCGGGCTACTTCTAATATATTCAACGCCAGATTGATTTTTTAAAAAAAAAATACATAAATAAAATTGATATTTTTTAAATGTCAATTTTTTAAAAATTTATATTTTTTAAAGAAAAAATCAATAACTTGCCTTGACAAGTTAAGCATTCTCACGTTGTTATTCGTATCGTTATTCTTCACCTACCTACGACCACTACAATTGTGCTTCTTAGCTACACGTTAAAGAGTACGAGTATTTTTTTTTTAAATTACCAGTTACGATGCAATATCTGTGGGACTATTAAACTCTAGCATTGCTGATATGCTGATTTGTGAGCGTCATACAATGTACTTAGTCTTGCGTGAGTAATAAGTCAACGGAAATACGGTAAAGAACTAGGTCACTCTGGGCTAATATCTGTTCAGGACGAGAGTTTGTTTATTTGTTCGTTTGTTTGTTTGTTTGTTTGTTTTGTACGGGGTGGGGTGGGGGGACACCGTGTGTGAGATAACAAGTGCATGGTGGGAAGGGGGAAGGAAGTGCCGTCGGAAAATGTGGTTGGTTGGTATTGACGTCATGACAGGAGCTCTTAAAGGAAATGATAATACAATGGTGAGGGTATGTGATATGAGCGCGACCCTCTGTTTGTCAGTATATAATAACACCATGATCATGTGCCATTCATTGGAGGCAAAGGACGCCTAATGAAGTTTTTAAATAGATTAAATACATTACAGAGGAAATGCAGCTCGGGGATCCCCTGACATCATTTATTTTAACGACCACATGCACCACATGTTGAGAAACCCTGATCTACAGTAGTCTACCCAAACTACAGTAGCAACGGCCATAACAATGATATGTGAATTATTTGTCAACATTAGGGTAAGGTCATAAGAAGCATCTGATGCACTAGACGCACTAAACCATTGCACATAACTTTTTGTGTTTGTTTTTTGTTTTTTTATAAATGGCTGAATTACGGCTAAACGCGCCTAATTTTGTCCCGGAAACGAATTAATCCCACTAGCATGTAGTTTATGGTTGGAGATAGGAATGGGCAGGAACTAGCCTAAGACCGGGTCTCTTTAAAAGTGTAAAATTCCGAGATTTTCATTCACTCTTGTTGTCTCTCTGTTGTACGCATGCTCACCTTGGCAAAGCCTTAGTTACGCTTCAAGAGTGCCGAGCTCACTGTCACAGTTCTGGTCGCCATTCTTTCAGCCCTAGAGAAATTTCATCTCCAAACAATCACTAAACATTCTAGATATATATATATACACGGATGGACGGTGTATTAATATATATATCTATTTTTATTATTATTATTTTTATACGGCGGTCTTCTACAGCGCGGTACCCCAGCCTCTAGGGCCAGGTTCGCCGCACTTCACATAAGCATTAGCAAAAATACAAAAGAACATGTCATAAAACTGTACAACAACAAAATTTGACCATTTTTCTAATGGGTCTTGTTGGAAACCAAAAGGATGTATATATTTGTTTGTTTGTTGTTGTTTGTTTCGTGTGTATCTTCTCCATTTCTCATTCTCTGTTTCTTTTGTTTTACTCTCCGCTCTGATTTTCTTGTGTACTTTTATTTTCTGTTTTCCTTTGTTTGCTTTTCTTCTTTTACTTTGTGTCTTTCTCTTTTACCTTTAACCCCCTTATCTATGGTTTGTTTTCTGTTTAAAACACATCAAAACTTACTTCTCTAGTTAACCACGCTGATGAGCTGACGCTATGCATTGCGTTGATTCTCACCACCCTTTTTCCCATAGTGTTGGACTGAAACATTGCATTCAGCTCGTCTTTATATGTTTAAACATATATATATATGTATGTATATATATAATATATATAGTGTGGTATGATTTTTTTTCTTGTGCGTGTGGCTATATGTTGTTTATGAATAAGAGTCGGGGTAGGCCTAGGAAACAAGCCCCCCCCCCCCCCCCCCCCCCACACCAA
>CAXITT010000023.1:2598446-2614869 GCA_964033795.1 Lymnaea stagnalis | reverse complement strand
AACCCCCCCCCCCCCCCCCACTCCCCCCCCCCTTTATTTTCTTTTTTTCCCCCCCCCCCCCTTAAAAGTTTAACAGTAAAAAAAAAAATCTTCCCTGAAATTGTTTTTATGTTTTATAAATCTATTTACTTCATTTCGTATGAACGTCACTCTACATAAGTATTGAAATTTCCCTCTCCATATCTGGTTCAGATCGGTATAAAAACGACGCACACCAACGTAATGAACACAGGCAGGCACCAACGGCGAGACAACAGCTGTAGAGTGCGTCCTTTTAATCGGTTGAGCGCAGAGAGTTTATAACCAATTAACCAGCACGTTTCAAAGTCATAGTTAGCTCTCTGTTACGCAATCACCTTGTACAATTGAGTGGAGGAGAGGAGACTCTGCCTGTCCAGAACCGTGGTTTACTCTGCCATCTTCGGGTCTGCTTGGGTATGCCAGTGATCTTGGACTACGAGTTCGAAGCAACCAACGCCTTGGTGGTCACCTGCTTACTCAACTGATATGTTGGCAGAATTATGATGTGCGTTTTCTTTTACTATCTTATCCATTTCTATCGAACAATCAAATTCTTTGTGGTTAGGAACCCTTGATAAAGGATATTTCACATTGAAATACAGTATTACCAGTACACCAGTACACTAGTTACTACTTCTGAATGTCAGCACGCTGTATGTGCTACAACATGCTTGCCTTTAATTTAAGTTATTTTCATGCTTTCCCCCAGTTAAGCAAATTTATGCTTCCCAGACAGTTAACTTTTTTTATTTTTGGAAGGCAGTTGAGGTTTCCCCCCCCCCCCCCCACTAAAAGGGAGGTCAGCGCTATCTTGCTGTACGCATTTTCCGTCGGAGAAAGCTTTGAGTTATGTCCCTTATTCCAATTATTTTCCATGTTCAGTAATTGTGCAGTTGTCATTGTTATTTGTTGGTTTTTTTTCGACATTGACTTTTACACTATGTTTTTTTTTCCCACTACTTGTGCCTTTCTGTTGCGCATTGCGAAGTGGTTTAAAAAAATACAATGTATTCTAACAATTAACATTATGTTTTGCACACTGGAGTTTTAAAAATATGTGCTTTATTATAAGTAAGCTTGAATACCGCATTTTACAAAAGGAATTGTTGTACAAACAAAATATTGACAATGAATTGATAATCATATATGTTTTGTTGCACTATTGAAATAATTTAATACAGATGTCTTGTGTTCAAATTGTTTTATTTATGTGCTGAAAATGTGCAATGCAATCAAAAAACATTTCCATTTGTTTGGATCACTAAAAGAATCACATCTCAATGTAGTTCTCAAATAAACAGTTGTAAGAAAGGACCGATTACAATACACCAGAGTTCCAACTCTATGTGTTTCAATGAAATGTTGTCAAGTTCTTTGGGTACATCCCGATTCCCTCTCTTCCTAAGCCTACGCACCGATTTTGATTTCGATTACAGAAAGTAAGAAGGAAGAAAGCAGATGAATCTGGTGTGTTGTAGCCACTAAGGGTGAAGAAAGCAGATGAATCTGGTGTGTTGTAGCCTCTAAGGGTGAAGAAAGCAGATGAATCTGGTGTGTTGTAGCCACTAAGGGTGAAGAAAGCAGATGAATATGGTGTGTTGTAGCCACTAAGGGTGAAGAAAGCAGATGAATCTGGTGTGTTGTAGCCTCTAAGGGTGAAGAAAGCAGATGAATCTGGTGTGTTGTAGCCTCTAAGGGTGAAGAAAGCAGATGAATCTGGTGTGTTGTAGCCTCTAAGGGTGAAGAAAGCAGATGAATCTGGTGTGTTGTAGCCACTAAGGGTGAAGAAAGCAGATGAATCTGGTGTGTTGTAGCCACTAAGGGTGAAGAAAGCAGATGAATCTGGTGTGTTGTAGCCACTAAGGGTGAAGAAAGCAGATGAATCTGGTGTGTTGTAGCCACTAAGGGTGAAGAAAGCAGATGAATCTGGTGTGTTGTAGCCACTAAGGGTGTCTAGCCAATGCTAATGACTCCGGTATCGGCCTCTCGCTGCACGCAGTATTGATATTCAGTTGAGCATCAAGTCCTTTCAAGGCTTTCCTGTTTCTATAGTTCCATATTGAACGCTGGGGCTCTGTTGATTTTCATCGCAGTACTCCTTTCAACTGGTACTCACTGTCACTCTGCGCAAGTGGGGAATGCAAGAATTTTCTAAGTTAACATTACACCGAAAGGGGGGGGGGCGCCTGGCCTCAATACTGGGGCCCCACTATCTCTGAGAGTCGCCTGATTAAACTAATCAGCCCAGCAAAAGTGGCTTTCGAGGGCTGGGAGGGGCGCCACTGTAAGAAAACCTGGTCAATTTATGTCTCCTCGACATACTTGGTTTAAAAAAAAAAAAGAATCTCACCTTCACCGGTTTAACTTTTTTTAAAAAATTAAAAAGATGAAGCCTTTATAACCATCTGATGGAGTGTTTCCTCAGACGAGTCTCATTCGTGCCACTCTTGGCACCTACAAGTGCACACGGGGTTAAGGCGGTCT
This sequence comes from Lymnaea stagnalis, assembly GCA_964033795.1. Lineage (NCBI taxonomy): Eukaryota > Metazoa > Mollusca > Gastropoda > Lymnaeidae > Lymnaea > Lymnaea stagnalis. Next base: position 2,612,364 of record CAXITT010000023.1, on the reverse strand, counting down.
CATATTCCATTTCTTATCCGCGTTAAACTAGGCGTGTGAGACTTCTAGCCAGTACTCGTCAGTGCGACGCCCCCAGTATTCATCAGTTCGACGCCCCCAGAACTCGTACTCGTCAATGTGACGCCCCCAGTACTCGTCAGTGACATGCCCCCAGTACTCGTCAGTGACATGCCCCCAGTACTCGTCAGTGACATGCCCCCAGTACTCGTCAGTGGGACGCCCCCAGTACTCGTCAGTGACATGCCCCCAGTACGCGTCAGTGTGACGCCCCCAGTACTCGTCAGTGAGATGCCCCCTGTACGCGTCAGTGTGACGCCCCCAGTACTCGTCAGTGACATGCCCCCAGTACTCGTCAGTGAGATGCCCGCAGTACTCGTCAGTGAGACTCCCCCAGTACTCGTCAGTGGCATACCCCCAGTACTCGTCAGTGAGATGCCCCCAGTACTCGTCAGTGACATACCCCCAGTACTCGTCAGTGAGATGCCCCCAGTACTCGTCAGTGACATACCCCCAGTATGCGTCAGTGTGACGCCACCAACAAGAATAACACCAGAGATCCACGATTCTAGCTATGATTTGAAATGTGTTTGACTTTGCCGCCGAGGCGGTTCACATTGGATCAACCCTCAACTGACATGTTGTTAGAACAAAATACGCCCACCCTTAGATGTGCGCGTCATGGAAGCGCTCGTGTGAACAGCTTGATGGCTTGAATAATCCAGGGAAGTTCAGGTGGGTCAACCTTGATGGTTTGTTTGTCTGTGTGGCTCCCCCTCCCCACCCAGGTTAACTTATGAATGGAATGACACGCCCTCAACATTTAGATATCGGTCTTATGAATGGAATGACACGCCCTCAACATTTAGATATCGGTCTTATGAATGGAATGACACGCCCTCAACATTTAGATTTCGGTCTTATGAATGGAATGACACGCCCTCAACATTTAGATATCGGTCTTATGAATGGAATGACACGCCCTCAACATTTAGATATCGGTCTTATGAATGGAATGACACGCCCTCAACATTTAGATATCGGTCGAAGTGTTTGGAAATGAAGATATAGAATATTTTTTATTTAAATTTGGCAGAAGTCTGTGCAAAGTATTCGCTTACATAAAGTATCGATCCGAGCTGAGCGCCTACGCACGTGGCTCTTGTCAAAATAGGGGTGTATGACGATACCTGCTCTATACTTGTGCTTTTGACGATACCTGCTCTATACTTGTGCTTTTGACGATACCTGCTCTATACTTGTGCTTTTGACGATACCTGCTCTATACTTGTGCTTTTGACGATACCTGCTCTATACTTGTGCTTTTGACGATTCCTGCTCTATACTTGTGCTTTTGACGATGCCTGCTCTATACCTCTGCTTTTGTAACTTAAAATGTACGCATGGCTGATTCCAACGATGGAAGTATACATTACTACAAGATTTCATCAAATTTGGTGCGCCTTGCGTAATTTTTTTAATATTAACTTCGCTTTTGTTTGTGGAAGGCTGGCTGGGTGGCGAAATATTCGGACTGCTAACTGGCCCATTTCCCGTCAAGCTATCGAGCTGAAACTTGGCACATAGACTCGTTACCGAGTAAAACACAATCTATCAAACGTTCAGCCCTACCCAACCCCCCCCCCAAAAAAAATAATAATAATCCCCCCTCCCCCCCTCCCCCCGTTTTTCCTGTTTTTCAAGAGGAAGGTCAAGGAAATATGATGATGCCCTGATTTCATCAAATAAAATTCCCAATAACTGCGCAAAATGAGATTATTTAAAGCAAATTATCGCGAAATAGTTGGTGAAATAGTTGGTGAAATAGTTGGTGAAATAGTTGGTGAAATAGTTGGTGAAATAGTTGGTGAAATAGTTGGTGAAATAGTTGGTGAAATAGTTGGTGAAATAGTTGGTGAAATAGTTGGTGAAATAGTTGGTGAAATAGTTGGTGAAATAGTTGGTGAAATAGTTGGTGAAATAGTTGGTGAAATAGTTGGTGAAATAGTTGGTGAAATAGTTGGTGAAATAGTTGGTGAAATAGTTGGTGAAATAGTTGGTGAAATAGTTGGTGAAATAGTTGGTGAAATAGTTGGTGAAATAGTTGGTGAAATAGTTGGTGAAATAGTTGGTGAAATAGTTGGTGAAATAGTTGGTGAAATAGTTGGTGAAATAGTTGGTGAAATAGTTGGTGAAATAGTTGGTGAAATAGTTGGTGAAATAGTTGGTGAAATAGTTGGTGAAATAGTTGGTGAAATAGTTGGTGAAATAGTTGGTGAAATAGTTGGTGAAATAGTTGGTGAAATAGTTGGTGAAATAGTTGGTGAAATAGTTGGTGAAATAGTTGGTGAAATAGTTGGTGAAATAGTTGGTGAAATAGTTGGTGAAATAGTTGGTGAAATAGTTGGTGAAATAGTTGGTGAAATAGTTGGTGAAATAGTTGGTGAAATAGTTGGTGAAATAGTTGGTGAAATAGTTGGTGAAATAGTTGGTGAAATAGTTGGTGAAATAGTTGGTGAAATAGTTGGTGAAATAGTTGGTGAAATGGTTGGTGAAATAAATCTACTGTGTAAAATCGGGCTGGTCATTATATTAATATAGTTCAGGGGCGTGGAAAAAAATGTGCGGTTACGAGCCAAAGAGGAGGGGGCAGCACACTACTTGGGATTCTTATAAAGTGCGTTAGGGGTCGTTCGCAAATTACATCACGCCAAAAATGACATTTTCAGATTCCCTTCCCCCCCCCACCCTGTCACAAATTCTTTACCCCTCACTCCGTAGTGTCACGTCACACCTAAAAAAATTCAAAAAATAGTCTACATAAAGTTTTCATAACCAAACTAAGATTTTATTTTATTATTTGTCATTATCCCATAATGGATTAAGACCAATGTTCCCTTTAAGCTGCCCGGCCGCGCAGCAATCTTACAGACGCCGCGCAGCAGTTTTGAGTACCGCGCAACTAATTTCCACTTAAGTGTGTGTGTTTGTGTCTGTAGGCTGTAAAATTTTGCGCACAAAAAAATTAATGCTGTCAAAATTTGCTCACAACAAACCTTAGAGGGAACATTGCTTAAGATGTCGTATTGTTAGAAAACTGTGACGTAAGACGCAGAACAACGAAGTCATTCCCCGAGCCGAATGTAAAATGGCCACAACAGTTTTTGCGTCATTTTTCGATATGTGCAGAAGGTGTGAGCGACTGAGTTTCAAAATACCCGAGGCAATTTCGACCTCAAATTAATGTTTTTAAAATTAATTAAATAAAGAAGTTTCAAAATTAGACTTTTAGTGCTCGTGTCTGGCCATAAAACATTCATGTGTGCTTTATAACACTGTGACGGTCGATGTTATAACGCTGTGACGGTCGACTTTATAGCGCTGTGACGGTCGACTGTATAGCGCTGTGACGGTCGACTTTATAGCGATGTGACGGTCGACTTTATAGCGCTGTGACGGTCGACGTTATAACGCTGTGACGGTCGACTTTATAACGCTGTGACGGTCCAAGCTATAACGCTGTGACGGTCGACTTTATAGCGCTGTGACGGTCGACGTTATAACGTTGTGACGGTCGACTTTATAGCGCTGTGACGGTCGACGTTATAACGCTGTGACGGTCGACGTTATAACGATGTGATGGTCGACGTTATAGCGCTGTGACGGTCGACGTTATAACGCTGTGACGGTCGAGTTTATAGCGCTGTGACGGTCGACGTTATAACGCTATGACTGTCGACTTTATAACGATGTGACGGTCGACGTTTTAACGCTGTGACGGTCGAGTTTATAGCGCTGTGAAATAGCATTGATTTCATCTCAACGTTACTGGCTAATCCAACACCATAAGGCAATGGGAAGAATTGTTTTCTGGAATGACAATAAATAAATTGTATGCATATATATAATGCTAGATCTTGAGCGTCCTTCGTCAGTGCCAATCACAAGTCCGTCATCAGTTGTGCTCTAACTTCTGAGGTGAAACGTAGTTAAGTCTTTATTGAAAAATGGCATGCCTAATCTGACAGTAGCCACTTGACCGGCTGTCGCCTCGATGACTGGTTCAGTGAACATTTTATGCGGTATTAATAACCAAGAACTTTGTCCTGCTCCCAAACACTTGAGTCATTATGACACCAGGGTAATTCTGTGTATTGCAGCCACTGGTTGTGTAAGTGCTGGTAGAACTCTAAATTTAACTCCTGGTCTCGTCATTAGACTTTTGTAAAGAGTGCAGCGGAAAGCATTCATGTACATATAAAAGTTAGGTAATAATAATAATAATAATAAAGTTCATTTCAAAAACACGCTTCATCCCCAAAGGCTCGAAGCGCGGTACAAAGTAAACAAAAAATAAATCTATAATTTACCACATTTAAAACAAACGCAACACTACAAAAACTAATTACAAGCATACAATGGCAAAGTCTTTCTAGCCATTTCAACCATAAGCAACACAGCCAATATGCATTAACTGGAAAATATGGTAGACAATCATCCCAGAAGGTGTTTGCGAAATAGATGTGTCTTTAAATCGGTTTTAAATGACTCCAGTGTCTGGTTGTTTCTGAGATTGACAGGAAGGGGATTCCAAATTGTTGGACCAGCAAATGCGCAAGTGCGCTTTCCGTAAGTCTCAAGGCGAACACGTGGTGTCGAGAGTTTGCCACTATCGGATGAGCGGAGTTGTCTAGTGGGTACAAAAGGCGTCAGCAGCTCTTTCAGATAGGACGGCGCCAGGTCATGTAAGCAGCGGTAGCACAAAGTTGCGACTTTGTACTCTATGCGAGCACGCACCGGCAGCTAATGCAACTCTCTCAGAAGTGTTTTTGCATGGTTGAACTTGCTTTTGCGGAGAACAATGCGAGCCGCATAAATTCTGTGCTATTTGAATTTTATCCAGGAGCGTAGCTGGAAGACCCACCATGAGAGCATTGCAATAGTCCATGCGTGATAGCACAAATGCAGACATCAGCCTCTTTGTTGCATCAATTGTTAGGAAGGGCATGATGTGACTAATCCTGCGCAGCTCCAGAAAAATCGCCTTGCATAGCATGTTAATATGAATTTCAAAAGTTAGTCTTTTAGACACCCAGGTACCGCACTGTTTGAGCTAACTCAATACGCACACCTGAGAGAGTAATGGATGTCGTGTTATTTGCAGATTTTTGCTTCTGAGCGATGGGGAGCAGCTCAGTCTTATCATCATTTAATTTGAGCTTGTTTATGGTCATCCAGTGCTTAACTGACTCCATTGTCTTCTGTGTCATACTGAGCAGATGAGGGAACTGAGAAGGGATCACGGTCTGATGGTCTCTATAAACTGTTCTCTAAAAAGTCTGATGGTCTATATGTAAACTGTTCTCTTTATAATTCTGATGATCTATATAAACTATTCTCTATAAAAGTCTGATGGTCTGTGTAAACTGTTCTCTATATAATTCCGATGATCTATATATAAACTATTCTCTATAAAAGTCTGATGGTCTATATGTAAACTGTTCTCTATATAATTCTGATGATCTATATAAACTATTCTCTATAAAAGTCTGATGGTTTGTGCACATTATGTGTTTGCTAAATGAAGAAACAATTTTTAAAAAGCTTTCATTACTTGTTGTTTTTTTTTTCTTAAGTAAAGCTTCACACTGTCCTATATTTTTCTATTCCACCCGCTGAGTGTCAGCCAGTAGCTTTTCAATAAACCTCTTAACAGCCAATTGTCTCGCCCAAAGAGCCCTTGTTTTGCTGGTAATGTTAGATAACCTAGACTCTGTCATGAATAATGGTACTGCAGTGCACCGGCTATGTTTTCCCGTGTAGTTCAGTTGTACGTGCTAGGTTCTTGCTCTGGTAAAAATTATTATCGAAATACATTTTGACCTCATATTTTCAAAGGTAAAACAGCTTAAGAGTAAAAATGGTTCATTTTCGGGGCACTATTTATTTTGCTATGATGCTATCGTTCAGTTTCTAGACTAATCTAGACGGGGCCCCGTTTCAGTTTCTAGACTAATCTAGACGGGGCCCCGTTTCAATTTAGGGATGATTTGGTGTGTAACACGTCATCATTTTATTGGTTATTGGACTCTGTGATCAGAGGGCTTAGAACCCTCAGACGATAAGTGAACTTAAAGAACTATGATAGAAGCCACGTTTACTGGCACCGATGTGGCTAATGGCCTTCTGGTCACGTGGGTTACGTCTGTGTGGTGACCCTTTGTTGAACCCGGCCCGGGAATGAATAATTCCTCCCTCCTGTCCCGGCCCTTCTCCGGTTCTCTCCCAGGCGCAATCTATCAATTAAATCTACTTTACCCAAGAGCCAAGGCCCTGCCGTAATTTATTCAAAACTAGTAAGGTTGAGCCTGATGCATTTGTTTTTGTTTACATCGGCCCGGATATTTGGAGACAAACCCATCGGTTCCCCATCTTAAAAAAAAAAAAAATTTAAAAAATTGAAATCTTGAATGCATACAACTAATAAGGAGAGGTGAAAAGTGCATGTCTAGAACCAACAGCGATCGCGAAGGCATCAAATTGGAAGGTTTCTAAACACTCGTACTAACGTCTTAGTTATATTGTCCTAAACCAGCGGTTCTCAGCGTTTGTAGTGCCGCGACCTCTTCCTAACATTTGACAGGTTTGTGGCGCCCAGCAACCAGAAGTATACCTCGAAATTTAGAAATAGTTGTTGACACTTTGTCGAGCATTTTAGCAGATAACAAATGTCTAGTTTCTTGTTACTTTAATCATTGTCATTGGGGGTGGAGGAGGGAAGCAGATATAAGTGCTACGAAAGGCAGATGGTTCTCTAGATTGGGGGAGGGGGGGAAGGGTCCTCTGTAAGTCAATCCCCAGCAATTTTTTATACATAAATACTAGTTTTGGGGTCGTACGCGAATTACGTCACGTTCGGGGGAGGGGGGGGGGGTAAAAATGTGACGTCACGTTTGTTTTAAAAATGTATAATTTTTTTTAATTTAAAGTTTTCAAATTTTGAAATATTTTTATTTATTTAATTTTAAAAATTAAATACTAGTTTTGGGGTCGTACGCGAATTACGTCACGTTCGGGGGAGGGGGTGGGGGTAAAAATGTGACGTCACGTTTGTTTTAAAAATGTATAATTTTTTTTAATCTAAAGTTTTCAAATTTTGAAATATCTTTATTTAATTAATTTTAAAAACATTATTATGAGGTCGAAATAGCCTCAGATATTATAGATACTATGAAACTCAGTTTTCTAATAATACTACATCTTAATCCATTATGGGAGAATTTAAAAGAGTAAAATAAAATCTTAGTTTAGTTATGGAAATGTTGTGTATGTTTTCATTTTTCTTAGGTGTGACGTGACACGGGGAAAGGGGGGGGGGGGGGTTTTGTGACCCTTCGTGACCCGGGGGGGGGGAAGCCTAAAAAAAGGGCAATTTTTAGGGTGAGGGATTTTACGAACGACCCCTTATGTTTTTGTGACACTTCGTGACCCGGGGGGGGGGGAAGCCTAAAAAAAAAGGCCATTTTTAGCGTGACGTATTTTACGAACGACCCCTTATAGTTTTGTGTGGGAGCTGCCAACTAATGACCAGACGGGTCGTTCACGTTTTACCTCTTCCGTTTGTGTCGCAGTGCTAAAGCTGTCTCTTTGTGCTAAAGCTGAGTCGTAGTGCTAAAGCTGTGTCGCAATGCTAAAGCTGAGTCGTAGTGCTAAAGCTGAGTCGCAGTGCTAAAGCTGTGTCGCAGTGCTAAAGCTGTCTCTTTGTGCTAAAGCTGAGTCGTAGTGCTAAAGCTGTGTCGCAGTGCTAAAGCTGTCTCTTTGTGCTAAAGCTGAGTCGTAGTGCTAAAGCTGTGTCGCAGTGCTAAAGCTGTGTCGCCTGTGTATGTACAGTTTCACTGCAGTGTTTATTAAACATAAAATAATATTAAAATTCAGTAGCGGAGAGAGGGGGTAAGGGGAGGGAGCGGTATTTTCAGGCATCTATTTTTCGTGGAAAGGGGTGGCAAAAATGTACGCCCGCCCCAGGTGGCACTAACCCTAGCTACGCCCCTGCTAAAAAATATGTGATTTACACCTCGATATATCCCGGAGTAGACGTTGCGGGTTTTATGACTTAAATGAGAAGAATGTGAGAACCGCTGTTCTAGAACTGGCGCACTGAGAGTATTTTTTTTTCTAGGGGAGAAGAGATTGGAAACGAACGCGAGGCTAGACCATATCAATGTTTACGAAATGGGGTGATATGATTGGCTCACGTGACTACGCCATTGATTTATCGATTGGCTCCTCCTAGCGGTGCCTCGTTATGGACAGTTCTATAAATAAGCCGCTGGGTTTTTCAGAAAAAATTCCCCTAGTTTTTCGTGTGATTTCACGTTGTACCGCAAGACTCCTTGTTCCGCCTGGCTGGGTCAAACTACCCGTACCACGTGACATTCTCATTGAGTAGACAAAACAATCAGATGTCTTGCGGATGTTGGCTAGCGTTGAGTCTTGTTAGGATGAAAGGAAATAGAGTTTATGACACATTATGGTTTGCATTGGAAACCTCCCACCTTATTGGCTACAGTGACGGTTTTCAAACAGTTTACCCCTCTCCCCCATCACCCCTCTCCCCCCCCACCCCTCTCCCCCCCCCCCCCCCCCCCCCCCCCCCCCTCCCCCCCCCCCCCCCCCCCCCTCCCCCCCACCCCCCCTCCCCCCCACCACCCCTCTCCCCCACCCCTCCCCCACCACCCCTCTCCCCCACCCCTCCCTCTCCCCCACCACCCCTCTCCCCACCACCCCTCTCCGCCACCAAACATTTACTATTGTTTTGTTTGGCTTCCTGTGTTTTTGTTTGTTGCTGTCTCATATCAAAGGATGATACGATTTTTTTTTATTTCTTTGAGACTAGATTAGATTTTGTTTGAAAGATTGCATTAAGCTGGACTCAAAGAAGAAATTGTAGAATAATTCAACTATTTTCAACTCGTTAAGTAGACACGAGTTGGTGTGCGCTTGGCTTTTGGGTTTGTCCGGGGAGGGCGGGCTAGACTTTTTATCTAATTTTTTTTTTGGTCGGTTGGGGGATCGAAATAATATTTTAATTTAGGAAGATGACCGGTGTAGGCTTTCCATGTGACTGTTTTTATTCTCGCTTCTTTTTCCCCGTTTTATTTGATGAATTCCACTCTTGATCACTCCATGTCACAGTTATTCTCTATGAGCAGGGCTCAATGTTTAGATGGTGTTCGCATCAGACGCCCCTGTCCTCTTTGGTGTCCGTTTTATTGGGACTATGAGTTTGAACACGTGGGATGCGGTCAACAACAACAAATCGCCGGTACTACCTACAGGACCAGGTCTGCTTATTGCGATTATTACGTTGGTTTTATCCCAATGTGTATGTGAAGTCACGCATGTCAAGTCATGTATGTCAAGTCATGTAGGCCAAGTCATGTATGCCCAGTCATGTACGTCAAGTCATGTATGTCAAGTCATGTATGCCAAGCCATGTACATCAAGCCATGTATGTCAAATCATGCACGCCAGTCATGCACGCCAAGTCATGCATGTGAAGTCGTGTATGTCAAGTCGTGTATGTCAAGTCATGTACGTCAAGTCATGTATGTCAAGTCATGTATGCCAAGTCATGTATGCCAAGTCATGCATCCCAAGTCATGCATCCCAAGTCACGCATTTCGAGTCATGCATGTCAAGCCATGGACGTCAAGTCATGAATGCCAAGTCATTTGGTTAGAATGTAACGTTGAGTCACCTAGATAAAATGCTGCATGTGCTCATCATGCCACTTATTCACTGCTACCCGGTATGGGGTGGGGACATTTGTTAGCCTTCAAGTTACAGGATTCCCAACATACGTATACTCAACATGCCCTAATGTCATCCCCATGAGCGGACGGAAAGATTTGATCTCGGGGCCGTTGGTGGGGCGTTACTCAAACCACCAGGGGCGCCAGAGATGGTGGCACCCACAGCTCGTCATGGGCAGGCCCCGTGGCTGTTGTTAGGGATAGTGGCACCCACAGCTCGTCATGGCCAGGCCCTGCGGCAGTTGTTTATCATTGATGAATAATTGCATTCCTGCTCCGCTTACATGGCCAGCATGTCAATTATTTAAACACTTAGCGTGAGTTGGTGCCTGGCGTGTGCGTGCAGGGGAAGACCTTAGAGCCCGAAAAGGAATTCAGAGTGTGGCTTCATGAATTCCAGCTCGACCAAGTTCATCGTGTAATTCTGAGTTGTTCCACTACACTGATATGTTGATAACAGAAAACTTGTGTGTCATGGTGTGTGTTTGTGTGTGTGTGTGTCTTGTTGTTGTTGTTGTTGCTGTTTTTTGTCCTGGTTGTGAAAATGAAGCCTGCGGGGTAAATGGGAAAAGACACTGGCAACCACCACTTTGTGAATACAAGTTGAATATGATGGAATGATTTTCCAGCTCTGCTAAACCAAGAAAAGGGACACACACCACTGTCCGGGGAGAATGTGTTTCTTGTGTGTCGACATGAGCAATCTTTTGTTTCAAGTTAATGACATCTTCAATACACTTCTCGTACTCTTAAAGTAAGGCTGCGGCTATTCGGACCCGGATTCAGACCCGGAAAAGAGTGAGAGCTGGGTTTATTTTTTTTAAAAAATATTTCAAATATTATTTTTGGGTTTGTAATATAAAATTTGGTATCAAATGAAAGATAAAGGAATGGGCTATATGTTTGTAAACTTACTTCTTCATTGTATCTAAAATAAACTACCACAAATGACATCGGAATAGCATTAAGTCTAAAGGGACCAGGGTCCGAATAGCGGCTATGCTAATAATCATTATCAATACATGTAACATCTCAATAATATCAATACATTTATAATGTTAATATTGTCAAGACATTGAACACACAACAGCAGTAAGGCCGTAATTGTTAGGTGACGTTAGTCTTTTAGATAGGCAGCTGGCATTTACAATTTATACCTACGTCTCAACCCCCCTACTTTTGTGTGCGATGACAGACATGGGCGTTCCATCAAAACTGTTAGGAGAAGGGTAAAACTTTGGATGGTCGGCGCATAAGTAGCTCCCAAGACAAATACGCTGACAATGGGGGGGGGGGGGTCAAAGCCCACATATCCACACTCGTCAGTCCAACGTGTGGATTAAACGCGCTCCTTGGGAAAGCTACATTATGCTCTCAATGGACGCTAAAAGCTCACTATGGACGCTAAATGCTCACCGTGGACGCTACAGGCCTACTTTGGACGCTACCCAGGGCAAGAAAGTTGTTATTTACGTTGACCAGAAAATGTCCCACCAGCTGAATAGACCAGAACAAAAACAAATAAATATGACATAATGGCTCTTCTGGTTAAAGTTGTTAAGTGTTAAATAAAATTTAAAAAAAATATTTTTGTGTTGCTTGTTTAGTGATGGTATGTCTTACCCGATGGCGTCTGAGACGAGTGTCTATACTCCAGTGACCCCTTACTCACATTTGACCCCCCCCCCCTTTATCCGCCTCTGACTTGCCTGCCTTAGTGTCGTATATATCTGCATGTCAGAGTCCGGTGTTCCACCTCCAGCCCCCCCCCCAACCCTTTTTTTTTCTTCTTTCTTTTTTTTTAAAACCACCTACCGAGAGCCACAAATCCTTGTGTCGAACCCTTACCTCTATCAGTTATTACCGTCTGTGCCACCACTATACAACCCTGTGGTTATAAACTAACCCAGCCACCGCCCGTTGGTGTCACAGGAACAACCACAATGGACGGGGTAAGTCCTGTCTACGTCGAGTCCACCGGTAGAGGATCTGCGTTGTTTTCACTTGATACGTAAAGCAGTTAGTGGCGATGGCGGGGAAAGGGATTATCAGTGTTGTGTGTGTGTGTGTGTGTCATTTGTAAATATCTAGATGATAAGCCGGATGCAGACGTGTCGTTTCCGCGAAGTAAGATTCTTATATTTCACTGAGATTTCCTCGTGGACAAGGTTACGGAAAAAAAAAAAAAAAAATGTGTGACCATTGTGATGATTGTGTTTCAATGTTGTGGTTGTGTTGCACCATAACGTGATTGGAGGTTTTTATTGTTTCCGCGAAGTAAGATTCTTATATTTCACTGAGATTTCCTCGTGGACAAGGTTACGGAAAAAAAAAAAAAAAATGTGTGACCATTGTGATGATTGTGTTTCAATGTTGTGGTTGTGTTGCACCATAACGTGATTGGAGGTTTTTATTGTGATGATTGTGTTTCAATGTTGTGATTGTGTTGCACCATAACGTGATTGGAGGTTTTTATTGTGGAACTCGAGGAGATGAGTGTTCGCCTTCTTGTTGACTGGGCATATTTTGTGTAAATATTATGTGGATATTTTGTGTAAATATTATGTGGATATTTTGTGTAAATATTATGTGGATATTTTGTGTAAATATTATGTGGACAGTTATAGTTGTGCTCTATAAATATATATAACAAGTTTAAGTTCTTTCTTAAGTGCAATATTATAATCTACATTAAACAGAAGGCTACAGAAGCATGCACTTGAAAAATACAATGTAAAAATCTTCTTTGATTTTTTTGTTTTAAAACAATCATCGAAATCAGTTTGTTTTGTTTTCCTTTCTTTTTAAATATCATTTTTTTTTAAAAATCAGGTAAACAAATTATTATTTGTTTTATTTTAACGCTCTTTCCTTAATTGTCGTGAACATTTAAAAAAACATAGTTTCTTGAACCTTTCTGTAATAGTATTATTATTATTATTATTATTATTACTACTTCTACGGTTTTGAATTTCGGTTTTGTTAAATACAACTCTTATCTTTCTTTCTTTTCTTTTTTCTTTCTTGTCCTTAAATTTCATAATAATATTCATTATTTTTTTTTAAAAATAAAGTATCGGTAAAAGAATGCTAAACTTTTACGGAAATTTCCCAGGATCTCCCTCGTTTCCTGTAATGACGTAAAACCTCTATACCCCACTAAGTATATTCGATCTGATAATCTTCTTTAACCCGAAGTCGAACCGTATAATCTATAACCCTGAATGTCATCGCCTGTTGTTTGTGATGATATCTGTGAGCCCCGCTCCGGCCCTAAAGGGATACCAACGTATCGGTGGTGGGGGTCTCTTTGTGGTGCGGCAACAATGGACCCCTTCTACCGGCCCTGCTACTCGGACGTCATCCAACGACATTGGATTGTGCGACCCCGTTATGTTCAGTCGGTCACTTCCTGGAACGCTACACATAACCACTGTGCATTGTGTTGGGGAAAATGATAGATTCTCGGATTGAACAAGGATTTTGATGACATGATATGGATATGGGTATGGGATCGCATAAAACAAATGTTTAAGAACGAGTCAATTGGAAGACAGTGGTCCTGGGCTACCACTCAATTTTTTTTTTAAATTCCCAATATTTTGTCAAAATATTTCCCAAGATTTCCCAAGAGCATAAAAATGTATGAGTTTTTTTTTTAAAGGATCTTCGGCATTTTTTTTTTTTAAAGTGAGTTTTGGTCCTGAATGGGTTAATGAGTCCCAAGATCTTTGGAAAATTCCCAAGGTGTGGCAGCCCTGAAGTCGCCGGTGCATAACTGCTAAGGTATCTGAGAAATGAAGAAGGAAAAACCAATTTGGAACTTGTATGCTATTGCTAGTAAAATGCGCATGTCATAACGGAAGTATGTAAAATTAACAATCCTCTAATTTGTGCTAAGGTCTTTTTAATGGACTAATTTCCAATGGGATTATTTTCCGGCACACAGCGTTGAGCTTAATGGTTTTGTTTTTGCACTTGATATTTTTTATGGATCTGTATGAATTTCGGAAGACCTTCCAAGTAGGTTTGTGAAATGGATTAATGAATGAATATTACGCAAATCAGCAGATCTTAAAGAATAATCCCCCCCCCCCCCCCCCCCC
>CAXITT010000023.1:2550867-2573049 GCA_964033795.1 Lymnaea stagnalis | reverse complement strand
CCTCAACAACATCACTTCCGTTGAACACTTCCTCCTTCTAGTCCTAAACAGCATCACTTCCTCCTTCTAGTCCTCAACAACATCACTTCCGTTGAACACTTCCTCCTTCTAGTCCTAAACAGCATCACTTCCTCATTCTAGTCCTAAACAGCATCACTTCCTCATTCTAGTCCTCAACAACATCACTTCCTTTGAACACTTCCTCCTTCTAGTCCTAAACAGCAACACTTCCTCCTTCTAGTCCTAAACAGCATCACTTCCTCATTCTAGGCCTCAACAACATCACTTCCTTTGAACACTTCCTCCTTCTAGTCCTAAACAGCATCACTTCCTCCTTCTAGTCCTCAACAGCATCACTTCCTTTGAACACTTCCTCCTTCTAGTCCTAAACAGCATCACTTCCTCCTTCTAGTCCTCAACACCATCACTTCCTTTGAACACTTCCTCCTTCTAGTCCTAAACAGCATCACTTCCTCCTTCTAGTCCTCAACAGCATCACTTCCTTTGAACACTTCCTCCTTCTAGTCCTCAACAACATCACTTCCGTTGAACACTTCCTCCTTCTAGTCCTAAACAGCATCACTTCCTCCTTCTAGTCCTCAACAACATCACTTCCTTTGAACACTTCCTCCTTCTAGTCCTAAACAGCATCACTTCCTCCTTCTAGTCCTCAACAACATCACTTCCGTTGAACACTTCCAAATGTACGTCCTCAACAACATCACTTCCTTTGAACACTTCCAAATTAACGTCCTCAACAACATCACTTCCTTTGAACACTTCCTCCTTCTAGTCCTCAACAACATCACTTTCTTTGAACACTTCCTCCTTCTAGTCCTCAACAACATCACTTCCGTTGAACACTTCCTCCTTCTAGTCCTAAACACCATCACTTCCTCCTTCTAGTCCTCAACAACATCACTTCCTTTGAACACTTCCTCCTTCTAGTCCTAAACAGCATCACTTCCTCCTTCTAGTTCTCAACAACATCATTTCCTTTGAACACTTCCAAATTAACGTCCTCAACAACATCACTTCCTTTGAACACTTCCAAATTAACGTCCTCAACAACATCACTTCCTTTGAACACTTCCGCCTTCTAGTTCTCAACAACATCACTTCCTTTGAACACTTCCTAATTCTAGTTCTCAAGAACATCACTTCCTTTGAACACTTCCAAATTAACGACCTCAACAACATCACTTCCTTTGTATACTTACAAATTTACGTCCCTAACATCGTCACTTCCTTTGTCTACCTCCAAATGTACCTGTTCACAGTCCTCAAAAATTTCGCCAAATTACCTACGTGACTATTCATTATGTCCTTAAACCATATACCAAAAGTAAGTTAGTATTACAAAACCCAGCCTAAACTCCCACCCACATAACATTATGTTCTCCATCCTACTATTGAAGAGATGAAGGACATATTAAATTAGGAAGGTTACATAAAGTACAAATAAATGGTAGGTAAATGAGGGTGTTAATTTAAGGGGCCAAAGCCAAAGTTTATTTTTTTTTTAAAAATACCCAATTGTCTTCTTTTTTTTTCTTCTGAAGTGCCCCCCCCCGGTGGGGGGGGGGGGGGGGCTGGGATTTCTGAAAGAAACACTGACCACGCCCTCATAGTTCTATCCACACCCTAATAGTTCTAGCCACACCCTCATCATCAGTTGTCATTCCCATCACGTGCCTTGGGCAAAAAGATGTTATCTCCATATCAGAGACCAGCATAGTTGAACTGACAGGGTCGTATCAAAAGACTTACAGACATGTGGGAGACCAGCATAGTTGAACTGACAGGGTCGTAATCAAAAGACTTACAGACATGTGGGAGACCAGCATAGTTGAACTTACAGGGTCGTATCAAAAGACTTACAGACATGTGGGAGACCAGCATAGTTGAACTGACAGGGTCGTATCAAGAGACTTACAGACATGTGGGAGACCAGCATAGTTGAACTGACAAGCTCGTATCAAGAGACTTACAGACATGTCGGACGTATATTAATAACTTTGGATGTAATTGCTTCGCTGACACTTACTTGTAATCATAGTAACACCCTGTGACACATCATCCCCAAAAGACAGGATGGAAACGACACATTCATCATGTGTGAAAATTGCGCCATAGATATATGTATATATGTCTAACACATTGACAAACTGCTAACACAGGGCCTAACTGACAGCACATTGACAAACTGCTAACACATAGCCTAACTGACAGCACATTGACAAACTGTTAACACATTGACAAACTGCTAACACATAGCCTAACTGACAGCACATTGACAAACTGCTAACACATAACCTAACTCCCAGCATATTGACAAACTGCTAACACATTGACAGACTGCTAACATATTGACAAACTGCTAACACATTGACAAACTGCTAACACATAGCCTAACTCCTAGCTCATTGTACTCTTCTATAATGGGCGACAAAACGCTGAAAATGGCCTCCAAGCGTGACAAGCTGTAGGTCACCCGCCATTCCCATTAACATAACTATAGGCTGTGTGGTTAGGGCGGTGGTCATTTTGGGGTGGGTGACTTAATAGAGATTGTTACGTGATTCGACTAGAGAAGTCATATGTGATTGATTTCCCATTATGTGCCCGGTAATTGTATTAAAGAAGTCTTACACCCTGACTGGTCAGCATCCTTCTATCAATGTGACACCCGGACATTAGGGCTGATCCTGGTGTTTTGAGACATACCCGGCGGTTCCGGGTGTTACAAAGATTGATCTTCTCATCATCTATACCAGAGGTTCCCAAAGTGGTCTAAATCGACCCCCAGGGGTCGACGACAACTTCCAAGGGTTCAATGTTAGTGAAAAAAAAGGTCAATATCAGATAAGAATGGGGTCTACCCAAAACCGACAAACCATGGCAAGTGGTCTACGAGACAAAAAAGTTTGGTGAACTCTGAACTTTACGGTGTTCCTCCCATTAGCTGGATGTCAAAGTGCAGGTTTAAATCTAGTGGTCATCACAAAGACATCAAAGTTGAACTTATCAAACACTATTAGCTGAATAATATATCCCAACCCAGTGTTTCCCCGTGTTGTTGGTGCCTCGACCCCCTTATAACACGTGCCAAGTTGTGGCGACCCACAACCAGAATTATACCTTGAAATTGAGAAACATATATTGAGAAGGTGGGGTGTTGTAATTTGGATTGGGGTGGACGGGTGCAGAAGTAAGGGAACACAAGGCTGGAGGGTTCTCTAAAAGGGGAATCTGTAAGTCTTATGTCACTACATCCACATTCAGCTAAATATGAAGATGGAAGCGGTAACAATACCTGTCTTTCACATTTGCTCGAATTCGGATATTTGATTTCCATGTCCTAGTAAAACCATGCCTTCGCTTCCTTTTATATCAAGTACGGTTTTAACAGACTCATCATTTTGCATTTCTGTGAGTTCTTCTTGATATTGCACATATGAAATATCTGTCAAGGCCACCAACATTGGCTGCATCATCCAAGTTGGAATGTCAAATTTATATATATTTTTAAACAAATATATATTTCTTCTAAATCAGCTGACAAAAGTTGTAGATGATCGACAATAACAATTATAGCGTTATCAGTCACCTAGCAGTTTTTGAGCCAATGAAACTCTTCATATTTTTTGTTACAAACATATTTCTGACATAATTCAATCAATGTAATAAAACCAAATATGTTCACTTTTGCATCGACCAAGCTTTATTTGCTCCTTGAAATTGGTTATTTAATATGTTTCCATTTGAAAAGGTATCGGATAAATAACTCACAAATCATTTACCATCAACTTGAAACAGGTTTCTCGCTGAAAAAGTAGTCACCAAGAGCATCAAATAGTTCCACAAACATTTTCAAGTAGTTTCCTTTTGAGAGTCACCTTACTTCAGTGTGAAGTCAGAGTCTCCCGTGGTCTGCATTGTGTACTTCACAAAATAGCTGGAAGAGACGCTCACATTTGGCATTAGCTTTAATAGCCTTGATGCACTTTATTACTTAATTTGACTTCATTAAGAACAGGCGAAATGTTTTTAGCTTCCGAGTTTTCCCAGGGAAAAACACATTGCACAAAAAAAAGCATTTCTGGATTCTCGTCCTTTGTCAATTTTAAGCAGCCATTTTTCTTGCCCATCATGTAAGGAGCACCATCGGCAGCACAAGATATTATATTTATCATTGGAATACTATTGCAATCTAAGTAATAATTTTAGCTCATTATATATATGTATATATATATATCTTTGAAAGTAGTGGTGCTTTCTCGTGATTTACAGAACAAAATTTATTCTGCAAAATCTCCTTTTATCAATATTTCTTGCGTAATTTATCAGCGTATGCTGGCCTGGCCGAGCTCTGGAAGCTGACTCAATCCAAATAACTGATGGTTTGGAGTTCAATCCCCACCAAAGCCAACATCCCAAGCACGGGATTGCTTGCAGTGAGATGTACGAGTACAAATGATGGCTTGCAGTGAGATGTACAAGTACAAATGATGGCTTGCAGTGAGATGTACAAGTACAAATGATGGCTTGCAGTGAGATGTACAAGTACAAATGATGGCTTGCAGTGAGATGTACAAGTACAAATGATGGCTTGCAGCGAGATGTACAAGTACAAATGATGGCTTGAGCGGACAATCTCCTTTGGTGTCACCAATTTAAACAGGAACCTCCCCACTACAATGACAGGGCTAAAACCTGAGGTCATCACAGGAAAGGGAATCTTTCAAGAACTTAAAACTAAGCGTCTATTTTAAAAGGGTGTCATTTTTGTTTAATTGTTGAATGTCCCTCATTGAATAATTTTGGAACCACTGTCGGTGATACACGCGCAAGAGCGTCCCTTTCAAAGGGACGATACGGTGTAATGCAAACATTAGAATACTGATATGACGCGTATGTAAATATTTATAAAGGTAAGAGATAATTAGCTCAAGTACTGGGTCGGTGGTTTAAACACGCGATTGTTTTATGTCTTGGTAATCTGGTCGTACTAAAAGCAGAGGCCGTAAATTGTATACTTTTACTTACTAATTCATATCCTTTGAAGATTAGGCCTGCAGGAGCGGTTCTAAGATTGTACTCATTTTCAGCAACGCCAGTGGATATAAAATTATTGTGTTAATGGTACCCAGCCCCCTCCCTACTTCCTTTCTTTAACATCTTCCTTACACTGGATCCGTCGCTGATTATGTTCTCGCTAGACGATATTTCGCGTAATGGCGCCCCTGGGTAAGACAATGAGATAAGATTTCCTGGTAACACCCTTTATTTGTTTTACAAATCCATGTATATAGAAATTTAGTGTATTTGTTAATTCTTGGGAAATAAGCTTCGACAGTATTTAAAATATATTTTTTTTTTTTAAAGTGAAAGTCAAGTCACAAGGTCTCGGCTGTAACTGTTGTACTATTGTGACAAACGAACACCACCGCCACAACTGTAACTATTGTGAAAAGCGAGAACACCACCGCAACTGTAACTGTTGTACTATTGTGACAAGCGAGAACACCACCCCAACAACTGTAACTGTTTTACTGTTGTGACAAGCGAGAACACCACCCCCACTGTAACTGTGAACTAATTTTGACAAGTGAGAACACCACACCAACAACTGTAACTGTTACACTATTGTGACAAGCGCGAACACCACCACCACTGTAACTGTGCACTATTGTGACAAGCGAGAACACCACCCCCACTGTAACTGTGCACTATTGTGACAAGTGAGAACACCACCCAAACAACTGTAACTGTTGTGACAAGCGAGAACACCACCCCAACAACTGTAACTGTTGTGACAAGCGAGAACATCACGCCAACAACTGTAACTGTTGTACTATTGTGACCAGCGAGAACACCACAACAACTGTAACTGTTGTACTATTGTGACAAGTGAGAACACCACCCCAACCGTAACTTTTGTACTATTGTGACAAGTGAGAACACCACCCCAACCGTAACTGTTGTAATATTGTGACAAGTGAGAACACCACCCCAACCGTAACTGTTGTACTATTGTGACAAGTGAGAACACCACCCCAACTGTAACTGTTGTACTATTGTGACAAACGAGAACACTACCTCAACTGTAACTGTTGTACTATTGTGACAAGTGAGAACACCACCCCAACTGTAACTGTTGTACTATTGTGACAAGTGAGAACACCACCCCAACAACTGTAACTGTTGTACTATTGTGACCAGCGAGAACACCACCCCAACAGTAACTGTTGTACTATTGTGACAAGCGAGAACACCACCCCAACCGTAACTGTTGTACTATTTTGACAAGCGAGAACACCACCCCAACCGTAACTTTTGTACTATTGTGACAAGTGAGAACACCACCCCAACCGTAAATTTTGTACTATTATGACAAGTGAGAACACCATCCCAACCGTAACTGTTGTACTATGGTGACAAGTGAGAACACCACCCCAACTGTAACTGTTGTACTATTGTGACAAGCGAGAACACCACCCCAACTGTAACTGTTGTATTATTGTGACCAGCGAGAAAACCACCCCAACCGTAACTGTTGTACTATTGTGACAAGTGAGAACACCACCCCTACCGTAACTGTTGTACTATTGTGAGAAGTGTGAACACCACCCCAACCATAACTGTTGTACTATTGTGACAAGCGAGAACACCACCCCAACCGTAACTGTTGTACTATTGTGACAAGCGAGAACACCACCCCAACCGTAACTGTTGTACCAGTGTGACAAGTGAGAATACCACCCCAACCGTAGCTGTTGTACTATTGTGACAAGCGAGAACACCACCCCAACCGTAACTGGTGTACTATTGTGACAAGTGAGAAAACCATCCCAACCGTAACTGTTGTACTATTGTGACAAGCGAGAACACCACCCCAACTGTAACTGTGCACTATTGTGACAAGTAAGAACACCACCCCAACTGTAACTGTTGTACTATTGTGACAAACGAGAACACTACCTCAACTGTAATTGTTGTACTATTGTGACAAGTGAGAACACCACCCCAACTGTAACTGTTGTACTATTGTGACAAGCGAGAACACCACCCCAACTGTAACTGTTGTATTATTGTGACAAGCGAGAACACCACCCCAACCGTAACTGTTGTACTATTGTGACAAGCGAGAACACCACCCCAACCGTAACTGTTGTACCAGTGTGACAAGTGAGAATACCACCCCAACCGTAACTGTTCTACTATTGTGACATGCGAGAACACCACCCCAACCGTAACTGTTGTACTATTGTGACAAGTGTGAACACCACCCCAACTGTAACTGTTGTACTATTGTGACAAGTGAGAACACCACCCCAACTGTAACTGTTGTACTATTGTGACAAATGAGAACACCACCCCAACTGTAACTGTTGTACTATTGTGACAAGTGAGAACACCACCCCAACTGTAACTGTTTTACTATTGTGACAAGTGAGAACACCACAACTACTGTAACTGTTGTACTATTGTGACAAGTGAGAACACCACCCCAACTGTAACTGTTTTACTATTGTGACTAGCGTGAACACCACAACTACTACTTTACTTAACCTGATTATTAAGATCCACGGGGGTACTCGCCCAATTCTACTCCCATCCTTATATCCCCTGTATAAACAGATGCAGTAGTTTGTGTATTGTCCTCAGTATCAACGGCACCTCTAAGCTCAGTCTGACCTATTTTTTTAAAATATAATAACTTATTTTGTTAGCCACCCTCTTCTGACCCCTCCTCCTTTCTTTACCCCAAACGTTTTCCGTGTTTGAGGAGATGGCTTTTTGCCATACCGCTGCACGGTGGAAAGAAGTTGGTGAAGGAGACCGGGAAGGAGTGGTGGTGGGGGGTTTCTCGGACGAAATGGGGGGGAGAGAGGGGGTTCCGCTATTAGCCTTCAGCAGTCTCCGGTGGCTGGCGCGAAGCAGACGTTACGTTAAAAAGTTTGGGAGGCCCGCACGGCCCTTCGCTCCACCAGTGTGTGTACCTGACAAGTCGAGTCGAGGACTGTTTTGTTTTGGAATGTACTGTGACAGTGGCTGGCTTGTTTTGTTGATGTTTTCTTTTTTCCCTTCCATGTCCACCACGAAAGAACTTGCTTCATTCAGTCTCGGACACACGGTTAACTCTGTAGTATTACTGTGTGTGTGTTGTGTTCCGTTAAGATGGATCACAGCTGACGCCTTACTTTAACGCCAAGTGATTTTAAAACTATCTGGTAGGTTTATGCTATTGAAGACAATTAGTGAATTGCACTATCTGCGGTTCAGCTATTATTGGCAACAGTTTTTTTTTTTTTTTTTTGGTGTGGGTTGATGTGTGAATAGCTAAGTAAGGGAATATTGACATGCTTCCCATCCTATTGCATTGGCAACTGTTTTTTTTTTTTTTTTTTGGTGTGGATTGATGTGTGAATAGCTAAGTAAGGGAATATTGACTAGCTTCCCATCCTATTGCACCAAAACGTGCCTGACGTGTGATTGTTATGGGATAAGGAGAAGCTCATACATACAAACATGCCTAAAACTAAAGGAAATTAACAATCGAAGCTCATGGATGACTCGCTTTCCGTTTGATTTTGAACTTTTGGTTTTTATAATAATCTGCTTTTTTTTTTTTTTAAATGGATTTCTTAGATATCGGGTAGTAGCGGTAATAAATTACTGGATTTGAAATTGGGGAATAGTTGGTAAAGACTTTGATAGTTGATAGGCAGCTCTATTCTATGTCCTTTAAGAAATGTAAAATATATTGTAAAGATAGTTTTTATCTTTAATTAATTAGTTGGTTTTTTTTAAATTAGACTCACAAAATATCAATTTAGGCTCAAAATTTAAAAAGGGCCCAGTCCAGTTTTAGCTTTTTCTGTGAACTAAAAATCTATTACATTATACTATAGTAAACTTAGATTACTGATAAACTCTGTTGAGCCTGGGCTATTTTTTTTTTTTTTACTTTATATCTTTTTGTTGTTTGAAATGAGTTAATGTTGGCATCTTCGAGGAAGCTTTTACATTGTCCCTTGTATCTGTTTAAATGAGTTATTAGTAGGCATATCATTATATCAAATGGGATGTTTGTGTGTATGTGTCGTGTGTGTTTTATTTAATATATAGATTTTCTGGCTAAATAGAATAATCTTGCTGAATCACGTGTAACTGATACAATTATCACAGAACTCTTTAATTGAAAGCGTTTAAATGAGGCACCTTTTCCAATGTTTATTTTGTTTTAAGAATTTAAGTACTAGAAGTTTTGTATTTGTTTTATATGTGTTCTACCGTCACGCTCGTCTCAGGCACTGTGGCCCGACACATCCCGGAAACAGATGCATTCAGCCGTGACCTTGTGTTCCTACCTATTTAAAAAAAATAAAACTTAAAGTCAGGTGTAACCTCGTTCAGCTATTTTTAGACCCACGATCTGTCCTCTCTGTTCGGTCCAAGTTCGCTGAACATATAAACGTTCCGCTTGAGGTGTTAGCAGGGCGCTTTTTTTTTTTTAATTTTTTTTTTTTTTTTTAAAAAAGGGGGGGGGGGGAGATTGTGTAATCAGTTATCTTAACTCTTTTTAACGAAGTATCTTATTTAAACTTAGGAAAACATTTAAATTGATGTGAGTTAAAAGTATTTTGTATACACCTATGTATACAAGGTATATTCGTTCCGTTGCGTGCCCAAATATAAGGTGCTTTTTGAGCCTACGGTTTCATAATATTGTGATTGTATCGCCCGGTACACATGCACTGACATTGTATAATACTCTTGTCCATTCATGCGGAGTTATGCTCGGTTTGATGTATCGTACTTAGGCGGTTGGCATTTAAAAAGCACATTGTATTGGTTTATCATTTAAGTTGTATTTTTGGTGCTTGTGAACTAAAATTCACCCCTCAACCCCCACCCCCCACCCCGTCTATTTCAACACCCAGGGCACAGTTCTTGTGAAGAGACGAGATTTTTAAATGCTTTTTGTGTAGACAACTCAGTATTTAGTTGGTTTTTTGTGTAGACCAATCAGTATTTAGTTGGTTATGTGTAGACAACTCAGTATTTAGTTGTTTATTGTGTAGACCAATCAGTATTTAGTTGGTTATTGTGTAGACAACTCAGTATTTAGTTGATTTTTGTGTAGACCAATCAGTATTTAGTTGGTTATTGTGTAGACCAATCAGTATTTAGTTGTTAATTGTGTAGACCAATCAGTATTTAGTTGGTTATTGTGTAGACAACTCAGTATTTAGTTGGTTTTTGTGTAGACCAATCAGTATTTAGTTGGTTATTTTGTAGACAACTCAGTATTTAGTTGGTTGTGTAGACAACTCAGTATTTAGTTGTTTATTGTGTAGACTAATCAGTATTTAGTTGTTTATTGTGTAGACCAATCAGTATTTAGTTGGTTATTGTGTAGACAACTCAGTATTTAGTTGATTTTTGTGTAGACCAATCAGTATTTAGTTGGTTATTGTGTAGACCAATCAGTATTTAGTTGTTAATTGTGTAGACCAATCAGTATTTAGTTGTTTATTGTGTAGACCAATCAGTATTTAGTTGGTTATTGTGTAGACGACTCAGTATTTAGTTGGTTATTGTGTAGACAACTCAGTATTTAGTTGTTTATTGTGTAGACCAATCAGTATTTAGTATTTAGTTGGTTATTGTGTAGACAACTCAGTATTTAGTTAGTTTTTTGTGTAGACCAATCAGTATTTAGTTGGTTATTGTGAAGAAAATTTAGTATTTAAAGTTTGTATCGCATCCCCGTTGTGATTTCTCCACATTTTCCCAAGGCACAGACTTGTCTTCCTTAATTTTGTTCAGGTGTTTTGTCTCCTGTTTTTTGTGTCCAGAGTTCCTGTTGATTGTCGAGTGAAGCTTAAAAGTGAAGTTTAAAACGCTCTAAATGTCCCGAAGGCCTCCTGTGTCGTGGATGTGTTAATTGAAGCCTAGAACCAACCGTTTGCACATCATTAATCATGCGATGTCAAACAGGATGATTGTGTCATGAAAATTTGATGATCGTTCATACGTAGAAATCTCGTGACGTTTATTGGGGCATTTCATTGAAATATGCACTTATATGGGGGAGGAAGAAGGGTGTAGACATATGGTTAAATATGTACGTTTTACTCCTGAAAACCTTGCACAACTTCTACACTGTCCACTGAATGTGGTTGTGTCCCCAACAAGTGGTGTCGCCATTCCATAGGAGCCAATGTATCGATTGGTTGTGTCCGCAACAAGTGGTATCTCCATTCCATAGGAGACACTGTACTGTATGGATTGGTTGTGTCCCCAACAAGTGGTGTCTCTATTCCAAAGGAGCCAATTTAATATCGATTGGTTGTGCCCCCAACAAGTCGTGTCACAATTCCATAGGAGCCAATGTATCGATTGGTTGATCTCTCCCAGCTCTCATTGCAGCTTGCTACACTTTCTCTCTTTCAGTGTGGTGAATTCATTAATGCAGTGCCCTGCAATACACACATACTACACAATGATGGTACAATGTCTGAACTCCTTCACCGAGTACTCTATCAACAATGATGATGTTGTGACTCAACTCCTTCTCGGAGTACTCTATCAACAATGATGATGCTAACTTTTGCACAGGGTACTCTTATCACCCTCTTTACCTCACCTCTCATACACACTATTTATATGTTTCTTATCCTCTGTCACACACATTACGGGTATCTCTCAATCGCTGTTTCTCATTCTCCCTCACACACTCTCTTTCTTTCTCTCTCCCCTACACACAAACCACTCGTTTGCTTTTTTGTGAGGTGTGGGGGTGTCTCCTTATCTTATCAACAACAATATTATTATTACTAAAGGAAGTGGGGAAATGTTATTTTCGTTTTGACCGCCAGCTGTGGAATGTCAATCCCACACCCTTGCTGGCGTACACTGACTTCATGTCTTCTTCATCACACGGGGACAGCCTGACGAAGTACTGACTTTATGTCCTCTTCACCACCCAGGGGACAGCCTGACGAAGTACTGACTTTATTTCTTCTTCACCACACAGTGGACAGCCTGACGTAGTACTGACTTTATTTCTTCTTCACCACACAGTGGACAGCCTGAAGTAGTACTGACTTTATTTCTTCTTCACCACACAGTGGACAGCCTGGCGTAGTACTGACTTTATTTCTTCTTCACCACACAGTGGACAGCCTGGCGTAGTACTGACTTTATTTCTTCTTCACCACACAGTGGACAGCCTGACGTAGTACTGACTTTATGTCTTCTTCACCACACAGTGGACAGCCTGACGTAGTACTGACTTTATGTCTTCTTCACCACACAGTGGACAGCCTGACGTAGTACTGACTTTATGTCTTCTTCACCACACAGTGGACAGCCTGACGTAGTACTGTCCTGTCTTCTTCACCACACAGTGGACAGCCTGACGTAGTACTGACTTTATGTCTTCTTCACCACACAGTGGACTGCCTGACGTAGTACTGACTTTATGTCTTCTTCACCACACAGTGGACAGCCTGACGTAGTACTGACTTTATGTCTTCTTCACCACACAGTGGACAGCCTGACGAAGTACTGACCTGTCTTCTTCACCACACAGGGGACAGCCTGACGAAGTACTGACTTTATTTCTTCTTCACCACACAGTGGACAGCCTGACGAAGTACTGACTTTATTTCTTCTTCACCACACAGTGGACAGCCTGACGAAGTACTGACTTTATTTCTTCTCCCCACACAGTGGACAGCCTGACGAAGTACTGACTTTATTTCTTCTTCACCACACAGTGGACAGCCTGACGAAATACTGACTTTATGTCTTCTTCACCACACAGGGGACAGCCTGACGAAGAACTGACTTTATGTCTTCTTCACCACACCGTGGACAGCCTGACGAAGTACTGACTTTATGTCTTCTTCACCACACAGTGGACAGCCTGACAAAGTACTGACTTTATTTCTTCTTCACCACACAGTGGACAGCCTGACGAAGTACTGACTTTATTTCTTCTTCACCACACAGTGGACAGCCTGACGAAGTACTGACTTTATTTCTTCTTCACCACACAGTGGACAGCCTGACGAAGTACTGACTTTATGTCTTCTTCACCACACAGTGGCCAGCCTGACGAAGTACTGACTTTATGTCTTCTTCACCACACAGTGGACAGCCTGACGAAATACTGACTTTATGTCTTCTTCACCACACAGGGGACAGCCTGACGAAGTACTGACTTTATGTCTTCTTCACCACACAGTGGACAGCCTGACGAAGTACTGACTTTATGTCTTCTTCACCACACAGTGGACAGCCTGACGAAGTACTGACTTTATGTCTTCTTCACCACACAGGGGACAGCCTGACGTAGTACTGACTTTATGTCTTCTTCACCACACAGGGGACAGCCTGACAAAGTACTGACTTTATTTCTTCTTCACCACACAGCACCACAGCATGCCGAATTTATCTAGCACCGATAAACGATGGTAAATGCCATTCATTGCTTGGCGACCAGGGGCACAACTGAGTAGGAAATTTGGTGAAATCCTTTCGTAATGAAATAATGTTTAGTAGGTTTTCTGGGAAATTTTTTTGAATGTTAATTTTGATTGATGTCATCAAAGAGGATACCTTGACCCTCCACCTCCCCCCCCCCTTTTTCAGTTATTAGTTGTACCTCCACAGTGTTGGGAACTGCTGCGCACAATGCAAAGTCTACCTCACCGGGATCTCCACCAGCCAGCACCTTAATGAATGAGTCATACGACACAACGTAAACTAACATGTTCATAAATAAAAGACCAAACGTGTAAACATCGTCAGGTTTTAGCAATCCGGATACATGCCCTGGTGGTGGTGGTGGGGGGTGGGGGTGGGGGTGCTGGTGGTACAGCCAGAGCATGGTAGGAACAGACGTTCCAGACTTTAATGTTGTGATGGAATTTTTTCTTGGACGAAAACGTTAATGATCGTTGGGCGGCATGTTTAAGTGAAGACAGGTGTCTAATGAAGTGGTTCTCAAAGTGGGGCTTTTTTGGGGTGGGCGGCATGGTTAAGTGAAGACAGGTGTCTAATGAAGTGGTTCTCAAAGTGGGGCTTTTTTGGGGTGGGCGGCATGTTTCAGTAAAGACAGGTGTCTAATGAAGTGGTTCTTTAAAGTGGAGCTTTTTTGGGGTGGGCGGCATGTTTCAGTGAAGACAGGTGTCTAATGAAGTGGTTCTCAAAGTGGGGCTTTTTTTGGGGTGGGCGGCATGTTTCAGTGAAGACAGTTGTCTAATGAAGTGGTTCTCAAAGTGGGGCTTTTTTGGGGTGGGCGGCATTTTTAAGTGAAGACAGGTGTCTAATGGAGTGGTTCTCAAAGTGGGGCTTTTTGGGGTGGGCGGCATGTTTAAGTGAAGTCAGGTGTCTAATGAAGTAGTTCTTAAAGTCGGGTTTTATTGGGGTGAGGGGGCACTATTTAACGAGGGTAGTTTAATGTGGTGTTAAGGAAGTCAATGGATATTTTCTACTTGTGGTGGGTCTTAAGTGATAAAAAGAATGGGCTCAGGTTTGTCGTCACTATGTCATTATTTTAAAAAGAAAAAGTTAGAGGAAATAGTTTTGCCTCGTATATAGGAACTTATGTCAAATGATGATGATAGTTTGATTTTTGCCATCTTTAGAGGAGCTCATGTGACAATAGTTTGATTTTTGCCATCTTTAGAGGAACTCATGTGACAATAGTTTTCTTTGCCATCCTTAGAGGAACTCATGTGACAATAGTTTGAGTTTTGCCATCCTTAGAAGAACTCATGTGACAATAGTTTTTTTTTTGCCATCTTTAGAGGAACTCATGTGACAATAGTTTGAGTTTTACCATCCTTAGAGGAACTCATGTGACAATAGTTTGAGTTTTGCCATCCTTAGAAGAACTCATGTGACAATAATTTTTTTTTTTGCCATCTTTAGAAGAACTCATGTGACAATAGTTTGATTTTTGCCATCTTTAGAGGAACTCATGTGACAATAGTTTGATTTTTACCATCCTTAGAAGAACTCATGTGACAATAGTTTTCTTTGCCATCCTTAGAGGAACTCATGTGACAATAGTTTGAGTTTTGCCATCTTTAGAGGAACTCATGTGACAATAGTTTTTTTTTTGCCATCCTTAGAAGAACTCATGTGACAATAGTTTTTTTTTGCCATCTTTAGAGGAACTCATGTGACAATAGTTTTTTTTTTGCCATCTTTAGAGGAACTAATGTGACAATAGTTTGAGTTTTGCCATCTTTTTTTTTTTCCTTTTTTAGAGGGGTTCATGTGTCAATTTTTTTTTTTTTGCCATCTTTAGAAGAACTCATGTGACAATATTTTTTTTTTTGCCATCTTTAGAGGAACTCATGTGACAATAGTTTTCTTTGCCATCCTTAGAGGAACTCATGTGACAATAGTTTGAGTTTTGCCATCTTTAGAGGAGCTCATGTGACAATAGTTTGAGTTTTGCCATCTTTAGAGGAACTCATGTGACAATAGTTTTTTTTTGCCATCTTTAGAGGAACTCATGTGATAATAGTTTGAGTTTTGCCATCTTTAGAGGAACTCGTGTCAAATGATGATCATAGATGAGTTGTGTCACCATTAGAGGTGACCAAATATTGTTAGATGGTGACCAAATATTGTTAATAGTTAAGTTTCGCCACCCTTAGAGGAACTCGTGTCAAATGATGATCATAGATGAGTTGTGTCACCATTAGAGGTGACCAAATATTGTTAATAGTTAAGTTTCGCCACCCTTAGAGGAAGCCGTGTCAAATGATGATCATAGATTGAGTTGTGTCACCATTAGAGGTGACCAAATATTGTTAATAGTTCAGTTTCGCCACCCTTAGAGGAACTCGTGTCAAATGATGATCATAGATGAGTTGTGTCACCATTAGAGGTGACCAAATATTGTTAATAGTTCAGTTTCGCCACCCTTAGAGGAAGTCGTGTCAAATGATGATCATAGATGAGTTGTGTCACCATTAGAGGTGACCAAATATTGTTAATAGTTCAGTTTCGCCACCCTTAGAGGAAGTCGTGTCAAATGATGATCATAGATGAGTTGTGTCACCATTAGAGGTGACCAAATATTGTTAATAGTTCATTTTAGCCACCCTTAGCGGAACTCGTGTCAAATGATGATCATAGATGAGTTGTGTCACCATTAGAGGTGACCAAATATTGTTAATAGTTAAGTTTCGCCACCCTTAGAGGAAGTCGTGTCAAATGATGATCATAGATGAGTTGTGTCACCATTAGAGGTGACCAAATATTGTAAATAGTTCAGTTTCGCCACCCTTAGAGGAAGTCGTGTCAAATGATGATCATAGATGAGTTGTGTCACCATTAGAGGTGACCAAATATTGTTAATAGTTAAGTTTCGCCACCCTTAGAGGAACTCGTGTCAAATGATGATCATAGATGAGTTGTGTCACCATTAGAGGTGACCAAATATTGTAAATAGTTCAGTTTCGCCACCCTTAGAGGAAGTCGTGTCAAATGATGATCATAGATGAGTTGTGTCACCATTAGAGGTGACCAAATATTGTTAATAGTTAAGTTTCGCCACCCTTAGAGGAACTCGTGTCAAATGATGATCATAGATGAGTTGTGTCACCATTAGAGGTGACCAAATATTGTAAATAGTTCAGTTTCACCACCCTTAGAGGAAGTCGTGTCAAATGATGATCATAGATGAGTTGTGTCACCATTAGAGGTGACCAAATATTGTTAATAGTTCAGTTTCGCCACCCTTAGAGGAACTCCTGTTTCCAGCTTTTACTGCATTTTTTTTAAAAATCTTTAACTTCCAAGGTATGTAACACCTCAAGGTATGTAACACCTCAAGGTATGTAACACCTCAAGGAATGTAACACCTCAAGGTATGTAACACCTCAAGGTATGTAACACCTCAAGGTATGCAACACCTCAAGGTATGCAACACCTCAAGGTATGCAACACCTCAAGGTATGCAACACCTCAAGGTATGCAACACCTCAAGGTATGCAACACCTCAAGGTATCTAACACCTCAAGGTATGTACCACCTCAAGGTATGCAACACCTCAAGGTATGCAACACCTCAAGGTATGCAACACCTCAAGGTGTGCAACACCTCAAGGTGTGCTACACCTCAAGGTGTGCAACACCTCAAGGTATGTAACACCTCAAGGTAGGCCAACACTCCGTGAAAGCTCACTGGTGGTACAATAGGCGCACCCTTCCGTCGCAAGTTGTGTATCCCCAGTTCAGGATGGGATCTACTATTTTCTTATTGCTGTGTGTTTATGTATCCTTGGATATTCTGGTCCATTATTATTGTGGACCTTATTTTCACAGTGCCAATATTTATATTCTTTCACTTCCTGTAATCCTATTTCCGGAAACCACAATGGCTATTTCTTGTGTTGTTTACTGTGCTCTGTTCCTTGTGCTCTGCTCCTTGTGCTCTGTTCCTTGTGCTCTGCTCCTTGTGCTCTGTTCCTTGTGCTCTGTTCCTTGTGCTCTGTTTCTTATGCTCTGCTCCTTGTGCTCTGTTCCTTGTGCTCTGTTCCTTGTGCTCTGTTGCTTGTGCTCTGTTCCTTGTGCTCTGCTCCTTGTGCTCTGTTCCTTGTGCTCTGTTCCTTGTGCTCTGCTCCTTGTGCTCTGTTCCTTGTGCTCTGTTCCTTGTGCTCTGTTCCTTGTGATATTTTCATTTGTCCTGTGCGCTGGAGAAGGCTCTGTGCCGAAACGCTCTATTCTTATTGTCCCGTCCTTAAATTCAAGCTTCCACAAACCTCGTTTTGCTATTGCATTTACTTAATAAAATGAGTAAAACAGAGTATGGTTAAACCTGAAAAAATTAAACGCAACAAAACAGCGAACGTGTCGGCAGAAAGCCTTCGTCAGCGAACAAAACAACAGAAAAAACGTTATAAAAATAACTTGCATTTACTTAGCTTGAATGCAGTCCTTTAATTATTATAGTTTAGTCAAGAGATTGACACGCATGGTTGCAGTAGGGACAATGGAAAGGTTATACCGGCACTGGTATTAATAATTCCACCATCAGATGATCACTTGTTTACTACATCTACATCAGTCACGACGCAGCACAGTTGTCCAAGGATTTGTTTACTTGTGGCCGCTGCCATGGTAACCAACCCATCACGTCTTTGAAAACAACCGGTAAACGAGCTCAGTGTATTAGATAGCGGTCATGGTAATGCTGTATCACGTGAAGACGATAGCACCACAGAATACCGGCAACGCGAATCTGGTCTTGGCTCGGCACGGCGGCCAGCCTGGGGCCCAAGGTTGGAGGGTTCAAACGTTGGCTGTTTGAGAGTGTGATTAAAGGCTCGTCTCCTAATTCTGTTTGCCTGCTCGTCTGTGTCACCCTGTCTTGAGTGTGCCCACGTCGGGCCCGGGATTACGTGCTTTTCACGTTTTAGGGCGGACCGCAGAAGTTGGGTCTCCGTAACGAGCTGAGATAAAGGCGCCTTCCGCAGAACCATCACCTGGAGCTTCAATTGTCGCTCTAAAAAAACCAACAACAAAAAAAAAACCCATAAACGCCCGTCTTTAGAGAACTTGACATTTCTTCAAGCAAGGATTTTTGTTGTTGTTGACGATCGGCTTCAGACACTCATCGTGTACGCACCTATTTAACTATGAATATAGACACGTTCTGATGTTAGATTAAAAGTAATGTTTTTATTTGTAGGTATTGCATCAAATACGATTTGTTATTTATTTGATTGTGTAGCTTATTATTGTTTGGCAGCCTTTCTTGACAAATTCACACCAAGTCCACGTTACCCATTTCTCGTTTATGGTTAGTTCCGTCATCATATCCGGGTCTGGAAAGTGTGCTGTCGTTCTTGTTGACACTTCGCCACTGACCAGTGCGCTTTCTAAATGGTCAGCAATGCTAAGGTACCGTTAGGTTGAGTGCAGTGTGTTGGTGGCACGTTGGTGTTGGTGACACCGTCCAGCAGAACGAGCTGACCTACACATTACGGGATACCCCCCCTCCCAACCCCAATAGTATGGGTGTCAGGCCTTAAAATCCAGCCTTGTGGGGGGTGGGGGTCTCGGCCGAGGCTGAGTTGACAAAATATTTGATCAAGGGACGTAAAGGATTGAAACCTTCACAGGGGGATGAGAGGGGGGGGGGCTGGCGGAGGTGGATTCTGAACACGGGCAAGGGGTCAAGTTCAGTTAGAACCAGTTCAGTATTTGCCCTGATAGCCAAGACTGACAATGCAGATAAATGTATACTAACTGAATTAGACTATGAACTACGGGGCTGTTTTCTAGTTAAGCTCCAATACCGTGAAAATGCCTTTAAACTCGCTGCAATGGCAATACGAATATGTCTACCTTGTATGCATTCGCGTTGGGCAAAATCAAACGTGTATGTCATGATCATAATACAGAAAAGATGACTATATGGTCAATATGGAACATGGTTGACGTTATAACCCACCAACTGCCAGAACATGACACGATATGAACGGCTGAGTTCACCTAACCAATCCATATATGGCTGAGCCTTGACCTAGTCCCGAGGCCTGTGTGCTCTTTTCTTTGGGACACAAGGACACAAATGTATGATAACGGCCACAATTAGGCCCTGTCTTTTTTAACGGGTGGCTTATATTGCATCTCAGGTTATTTTTGGTGTCCATCTCACTTAAGCCTTTATTGTGGTCTTGTCTTCAACCATACCTTAACCATAGTAAAAATGCCGACAAACCCCCCCCCCCCCCAACAAAAATATTAAAAGGAAGAAACCTCAAAGGTCCTTTAGTATGTAGATGGATACTATGTGGGTCCAGATATGCTTCCTTTGTTTTGGGGCATAAGGGGTCGTTCGAAAGTTACGTCACGCTCAAAAAAGGAGGGGAGGGGGGTCGAAAATCTGTGATGGGGGAGGGGGTAAAAATATTTTGACGTCACAAAAACAAATTAAATTAAAAAAATCGAAAACTTTATAATTTTGAAAAAATCTTTCTTCAACTAATGTTAAAAACATTAAACTGAGGTTGAAACTGTCTCTGGTATTATAATAGGTACTGTGAAACTCAGTCGTGCACACCTTCTGTGCGCATCGAAAAATGACGCAAAAACTGTTTTGAATTTTTGTAGGTTTGACGTGACACAAATGGGGTAGGGGGGATAGGATTAGTGACACTTTGTCACAGGGGTGTCGCAGGGGGAGTGGGGGTCTGAAAAGTCATTTTTTACGTGATGTTCTTTGCGAACGACCCTTTTAAGACTAAAGTGCGAACCAATGTTGAAAGTAAATATTGATTTATGATTTTTTTCGTTGGGCGCATCTTATCGTTTTCATCTCATCGTCTTCCTCTTATTCTCTTCATCTCGTTGTCTTCATCTCAGTGTCTACATCTCAGTGTCTTCATCTCACTGTCTTCATCTCACTGTCTTCATCTCATCACCTTCATCTGATTCTCTTCATCTCATGGTCTTCATCTGATTCTATTTTTCTCATCGTCTTCATCTCATTGTCTTTATCTCATCGTCTTCATCTCATTGTCTTTTATCTCATTGTCTTCATCTCATGTTCTTCTACAACTTTACTCAATTTATTTAAGCACACATTGTATCTGTGCATTGTGTTTATTAGACACTCTATTTATAGTGTCTTTCTTATCTGATCTCTTTATCGCCACTGTTTATTGTTGTTTATTAAAAAATGCCTCTCAAAAGTCAGCACGGGAAAAGGTCAATGAACTTTTTTTTACCCGTGACACAGCGACTACTAGCAAGCTCTACCCCCCCCACCCCCTTCTTCCCAACACACCATGAAAACCTATTTACCTTCATTATTGTGGGCCGGCCCCCCGTCAATTGCATGCGTGTGTAGGGTCTAGGGTGGGTGGACTCAAATTTGCATTCCGGGCATACCATCGGCCTTGCGATACTTTGGAGTGGAGGCGCTTGTAGTGAATGGACTAGGCTCGGTAGGGTACGGGGTGGAAAGGGGGAGGGGGGTGTCCTGTGTGCTGCGGGGCCTGAAGGAGTGTCTCTTATGTGGTGTTAGATCTAGTGACACATTCAAGGGTTGTGGCACGGTGTCGCCTGACGTGTTTCGGGATAACTTAAAACTAAGACTTTATTTTACATGGAAAATGAAATTATCTTATTTCGTAACTTAATATTTGTATAGCCTTAAACTTTTTGTAGTCTTATTGTTTTTACCGTTCTGGAATGGTAAATTTAGGCTCATTGTATGAGGGATATAATTATTTTAGAAGATTTACCCCCAAACCAACACAGACACACTTTTCGCGCTCTTCCTCGTCGTCTTGAATATGTCATATACAACGTCAAAAATACCCCCCCTCCCCCTCTTTTAATTATTTTTTTTTTAAATAACGCCAAATATGGTTGGCCCATAACAGAAAGAAATGGTTCCAGTTTTTATCTGTTTTCCTGGAATTTTTTCCCGCCCTTTCTTTAACTTCTTACCGGTACCTTCTTTTTTAATCTAGAACTCTGAAATTCCGTCTGCAAAACTTGACCACACATTTCACCCCCCTCCCTGCACGGCTCTGATTTAGATATTTCTATTATTAAACAAATATCATGTTCATGTATTTTTCTCCAAGTTCAATTTATCTTACGCGTTTTTTAAGAAAAAGAATTGTTTTTTGTCACTGGAACTTTTAAACTTTTTTTTTTTTTTAAACATAAGGTCCTTATGAATATTTTTACCTAACTCCATAGTCTTATTCATTTTCAGAAGACTGTGTTAAAAAGTTGAACTGAAATGGTTTGGGATTATTTTTCCCTTTTGTTTCAAATTCATCATTGATCAAATGGGCCCAAGATTCGTTCACGTCATCTCAACCTTCAACAAATCAGATCTAAAGTCCAAATGACTGCGTTGTGTTGTACAGTGTTTAGCCGTCAATCTCATTGGCATCTTCTCATAGCGCGCTAGAGATCATCGGCTGAAAAGTTAGGTCAGCACAGCAGAAATCATGGCAGTAATTTTGATTACTTGGACCCATGGGAGTGTGTGTGTGTGGGGGGGACGGGGCGGGGGGGGGGGGCATCTGAAGAAGTGGTGTTGACACATTTTTTTAACTTGCACAAAGGAGTAAAATTTAAATACACAAATGAGTAACATTTACATGAAAAAATG
>CAXITT010000023.1:2535588-2548445 GCA_964033795.1 Lymnaea stagnalis | reverse complement strand
GGATGGTACATAGTGGATGGTACTGATGTGATGACCACGTATAGTACATAGTGGATGGTACTAGTGTGGATGGTACATAGTGGATGGTACTCATGTGATGACCACGTATAGTACATAGTGGATGGTACTAGTGCGGATGGTACATAGTGGATGGTACTGATGTGATGACCACGTATAGTACATAGTGGATGGTACTAGTGTGGATGGTACATAGTGGATGGTACTGATGTGATGACCACGTATAGTACATAGTGGATGGTACTAGTGTGGATGGTACATAGTGGATGGTACTGATGTGATGACCACGTGTAGTACATAGTGGATGGTACTAGTGTGGATGGTACTAGTGCGGATGGTACATAGTGGATGGCACTGATGTGATGACCACATATAGTACATAGTGGATGGTACTACTGCGAATGGTACATAGAGGATGTTACTGATGTGATGACCACGTATAGTACATATTGGATGGTACATAGTGGATGGTACTAGTTTGGATGGTACATAGTGGATGGTACTGATGTGATGATCACGTATAGTACATAGTGGATGGTACTAGTGTGGATGGTACATAGTGGATGGTACTGATGTGATGACCATGTATAGTACATAGTGGATGGTACTACTGCGGATGGTACATAGTGGATGGTACTGATGTGATGACCACGTATAGTACATAGTGGATGGTACTAGTGTGGATGGTACATAGTGGATGGTACTCATGTGATGACCACGTATAGTACATAGTGGATGGTACTAGTGTGGATGGTACATAGTGGATTGTACTAGTGTTGATGGTACATAGTGGATGGTACTGATGTGATGACCACGTATAGTACATAGTGGATGGTACTAGTGTGGATGGTACATAGTGGATGGTACTGATGTGATGACCATGTATAGTACATAGTGGATGGTACTAGTGTGGATGGTACATAGTGGATGGTACTGATGTGATGACCACGTATAGTACATAGTGGATGGTACTAGTGTGGATGGTACATAGTGGATGGCACTGATGTGATGACCACATATAGTACATAGTGGATGGTACTACTGCGAATGGTACATAGTGGATGTTACTGATGTGATGACCACGTATAGTACATATTGGATGGTACATAGTGGATGGTACTAGTTTGGATGGTACATAGTGGATGGTACTGATGTGATGATCACGTATAGTACATAGTGGATGGTACTAGTGTGGATGGTACATAGCGGATGGTACTGATGTGATGACCACGTATAGTACATAGTGGATGGTACTACTGCGGATGGTACATAGTGGATGGTACTCGTGTGATGAGCACGTATACGTTTGATAAAATTTCGAGTTACTTGATTCCGTCGCCACCATAGTAAGACTCAATGACGTAGAGCAAGGGTGTGCAAACCACGACCAGCGTACCTGAAAGGTTTAAGCTGGCCCGCAAGACCTCCCGGTAACTCGGTCAAACTGTACACAGTTGGAATAACTAAGAATTAGCCGTATTAGGGATACCAACATCAAATTTTAAAAATAATATTTTTTTTTTTAATTATCGGAGTCCTATGTTGGAACTGACCTCGTAGGGAATTTCCGAAGCTCGTTTTCATTGACGTGTGTTAAAAGAAGACACTTTATTCTCTTGACTGATCTACAGTTAACAAGGATAATAAATGAAGGATTGCGTTCAAGCTGTGTTACGGATTCAGCTGAAGGCAGTGTGTGGAAGCTTGAATTAAGAAGTACAACAGTGAGACAAGAACGTGTAGGTCGAGACATTTTGGTCTCATTGTCCTGTTTCTTCATTCAAGCTTCCACATTACGTGTTCAACGACATCTATACAATTATCACTCGGACCGACATACACATAATAATTTCCATGTGATATTCTGCACACAAAATGGTTACAAATCCCTGACGTAGATCACATCTTTGTATGGTTCTTACCATTCGCAAGTGAGTATATGGCGCAAGTGAGTATATGGCGCAAGTGAGTATATGGCGCAAGTGAGTATATGGCGCAAGTGAGTATATGGCGCAAGTGAGTATATGGCGCAAGTGAGTATATGGCACGATATAATATATGATTTAAAGTGCGTGTGTGAGAAGAACGCAATCGACTGTGACCTGACTGTCAATCACCCTGACCCCCACAAGGAAAGCGTACAACCACCCAGCTGCCGGCACCCCCACCCCCCACCCCGATTCACTCACGGGCAAAGACAACAGATCGATACACGCCAAGGTCGTTAGTTGACCTTGCTTGAAAACACGCTGCCTAGAACGGATTGCTCTGCCGATGTTGTGTCCGAGAACGGTGCCGACACTTTTGTGTCAAGCGTACCGTTACGGCCTTGGACATTGGTTGGCTTGATTTCAGTACAGGTACCGGTATTTTATTATTTGAAATCAAGTTATGCAACCAATACCACCTGCTGAACTAAGTGATAATAATTATTACTATTATTATAAAACGCAACATGTGTCATATAATTGTTATACAAATATTCGAAGCGCATTTTTTTTTTTACTTTATAGTTTTAGTTTTAAAACATTCCTTAATTATTACTTGAACAATTTTCATTTCCTTTCTGAACTCTCTCAACTCAAAAGGCTACGAAACTTGATACAGAAAACGGCAGACACTCCAGCCCAAACCATAAAAATACATTGATAAATCCAGTGTTAGTGCGTACGCACGTCGGGGCGTTCAATATTTTGTTTACGCCCTTACTTGCGCGTGGACCAGCAGATGCGTTGAGTTATTTCGGTCTGCCGACCATTTTACTGCAGGGAAAGGAAAGGTCTATTTCCTGTCAATAATATGGCGTAAGTACAAACTGAGCATTCTTCGAGCCACCAGTCCCAGGGCCAGTGTTCGTGTAGCCACAGCTGGTGCCCAGCGGTTCTCACACTTGAGATAATTCGTTTGAATCCTATTCGGAAGTAAAGGACTTATTAAATCAAACTGCATTCACGTGGATTTTACATTGTAAATTGTCCATTTTCAATCTTACAAACGAAACATTTAGTTTGCGCCAAGTGTTCAGAACCAAAGTCTAATTTATAAAACAGGGGCTATTAACCTTTTAGCAAAGCCTCTTGATTTCAAAACATGTCCGGCACCCCCACAATAAAAGAATGCTACCATATAATGCAAATAAAACTGTTTTTTTCTGCGTCTGCTCGCTGGATCGCACACCCCAAATGATGTGGGCACCCCTGGTTAAGATTGATGTTTAAAAAAAAAAAAATCACGACATGATTAATGAACATAGATATACAGGGGTGGCCAAAAAAAGTGAGAATATCTCATAGCAAAGGGTTATTTGATATAATTAAATTAATATCATGTTTTTTTTCATTTGTGGCAACGGGAATTTTCATGATGATGATGTCATTTTGTGTTATAGGTACATGAGTAAATCAGTAAAGTTAACGAATGTTGATGTCATTATATGACATTGTAAGAAATATATATATATGGTTTGTATTTTTTGCATTTTCTTCGCTAAACCAGAACACTTTCTAGTGGTGATATTTTTCTAAGACTATTCGAGTTGTGGTTAGCAAAAAATGTTGAGAATCCCTGGTCTAGATTCCCAGTGAACTGGTCGGCGTAATAAACGTGCCAAAAACAGCCAAACGTGGACCACTAATGAGAGTAATTACGCAAAGGCTGATCACGTGGGCAGTGCTTATTGGTCACCATTTTCGACATTCTGCCGATGTGTTACTTTTTCGCCGAAAAATTTGTTGGCACCATGTTTCCCCCCCCCCCTCCCTTTGAAAGATACACCAGAAACTTCTCGCCCCCCTTTCCTAACTCTTAGACTGTCTGGAATTCCATTCAGAAGCGCATGTTTGTTTTGTGCCATTTCATTCTGCTTGAAAGCAGTGGAGGCAGTTTGCCGAGAACTCCGGCAGTTCACCACGAGAAGCAACTCAATGGCCAAAAGTACCCAATCGTCTTCACATGCTCGCACTCTTGTTTCTTGTTGTAAATATGTAGAGGTTTGCGTTAACATCCACCAAGAATATGTTGTCAGCTTGGTTTAAGTGCCACCCGGGCGTTCAAAGAATTTGCCGCGCCATTTCCACACAAAAATTCCGGACATCTCCGAAAATGTCGGCCCCTCTGCATAAAGGGAAACTGTCGGTCCCTCTGCATAAAGGGAAACTGTCGGTCCCTCTGTATAAAGGGAAACTGTCGGCGCCTCTGTATAAAGGGAGACTGTCGGCGCCTCTGTATAAAGGGAAACTGTTGGCCCCTCTGCATAAAGGGAAACTGTCGGTCCCTCTGCATAAAGGGAAACTGTCGGCCCCTCTGTATAAAGGGAAACTGTCGGTCCCTCTGTATAAGGGGAAACTGTTGAAACTGTCGGTCCCTCTGCATAAAGGGAAACTGTCGGTCCCTCTGTATAAAGGGAAACTGTCGGTCCCTCTGTATAAAGGGAAACTGTCGGTGCCTCTGTGTAAAGGGAAACTGTCGGCGCCTCTGTATAAAGGGAAACTGTCGGCGCCTCTGTATAAAGGGAAACTGTTGGCCCCTCTGCATAAAGGGAAACTGTCGGTCCCTCTGCATAAAGGGAAACTGTCGGTCCCTCTGTATAAAGGGAAACTGTCGGTCCCTCTGTATAAAGGGAAACTGTCGGTCCCTCTGTGTAAAGGGAAACTGTCGGCGCCTCTGTATAAAGGGAAACTGTCGGCGCCTCTGTATAAAGGGAAACTGTCGGCGCCTCTGTATAAAGGGAAACTGTCGGCGCCTCTGTATAAAGGGGAAATGTCGACCCTCTGTATAAAAGGGGAAATGTCGGCCCTCTGTATAAAGGGAAACTGTCGGTCCCTCTGTATAAAGGGAAAATGTCGACCCTCTGTATAAAGGGGAAATGTCGGCCCTCTGTATAAAGGGAAACTGTCGGTCCCTCTGTATAAAGGGAAACTGTCGGTCCCTCTATATAAAGGGAAACTGTCGGTACCTCTGTATAAAGGGGAAATGTCGACCCTCTGTATAAAGGGAAACTGTCGGTCCCTCTGTATAAAGGGAAACTGTCGGTTCCTCTGTATAAAGGGGAACTGTCGGCCCTCTGTATAACGGGAAAAAGTACCGTCCGGGGCGGACTGCATCCCCCATTGTTACATATGTTCTTGGTCTCAATGATAGTGTGATTCTAGAAATGTAACATCTCTGCTGAGTGTCAATGATAGTGTGATTCTAGAAATGTAACATCTCTTCTGAGTCTCAATGATAGTGTGATTCTAGAAATGTAACATCTCTTCTGAGTCTCAATGATAGTGTGATTCTAGAAATGTAACATCTCTTCTGAGTCTCAATGATAGTGTGATTCTAGAAATGTAACATTTCTGCTGAGTCTCAATGATAGTGTGATTCTAGAAATGTAACACCTCTTCTGAGTCTCAATGATAGTGTGATTCTAGAAATGTAACATCTCTTCTGAATCTCAATGAAAGTGTCATTCTAGAAATGTAACATCTCTTCTGAGTCTCAATGATAGTGTGATTCTAGAAATGTAACATCTCTTCTGAGTCTCAATGATAGTGTGATTCTAGAAATGTAACATCTCTTCTGAGTCTCAATGATAGTGTGATTCTAGAAATGTAACATCTCTTCTGAGTCTCAATGATAGTGTGATTCTAGAAATGTAACATCTCTTCTGAGTCTCAATGATAGTGTGATTCTAGAAATGTAACATCTCTTCTGAGTCTCAATGATAGTGTGATTCTAGAAATGTAACATCTCTTCTGAGTCTCAATGATAGTGTGATTCTAGAAATGTAACATCTCTTCTGAGTCTCAATGATAGTGTGATTCTAGAAATGTAACATCTCTTCTGAGTCTCAATGATAGTGTGATTCTAGAAATGTAACATCTCTTCTGAGTCTCAATGATAGTGTGATTCTAGAAATGTAACATCTCTTCTGAGTCTCAATGATAGTGTGATTCTAGAAATGTAACATCTCTTCTGAGTCTCAATGATAGTGTGATTCTAGAAATGTAACATCTCTTCTGAGTCTCAATGATAGTGTGATTCTAGAAATGTAACATCTCTTCTGAGTCTCAATGATAGTGTGATTCTAGAAATGTAACATCTCTTCTGAGTCTCAATGATAGTGTGATTCTAGAAATGTAACATCTCTTCTGAGTCTCAATGATAGTGTGATTCTAGAAATGTAACATCTCTTCTGAGTCTCAATGATAGTGTGATTCTAGAAATGTAACATCTCTTCTGAGTCTCAATGATAGTGTGATTCTAGAAATGTAACATCTCTTCTGAGTCTCAATGATAGTGTGATTCTAGAAATGTAACATCTCTTCTGAGTCTCAATGATAGTGTGATTCTAGAAATGTAACATCTCTTCTGAGTCTCAATGATAGTGTGATTCTAGAAATGTAACATCTCTTCTGAGTCTCAATGATAGTGTAATTCTAGAAATGTAACATCTCTTCTGAGTCTCAATGATAGTGTGATTCTAGAAATGTAACATCTCTGCTGAGTGTCAATGATAGTGTGATTCTAGAAATGTAACATCTCTTCTGAGTCTCAATGATAGTGTGATTCTAGAAATGTAACATCTCTTCTGAGTCTCAATGATAGTGTGATTCTAGAAATGAAACATCTCTGCTGAGTCTCAATGATAGTGTGTTTTTAGAGATGTAACATCTCTTCTGAGTCTCAATGATAGTGTGATTCTAGAAATATGACATCTCTGCTGAGTCTCAATGATAGTGTGATTCTAGAAATGTTACATCTCTGCTGAGTCTCAATGATAGTGTGATTCTAGAAATGTAACAACGCTATTAATGAATTGCAATACGTGAATGATTCTAGATATGTAACAACCCTATACTAGGCCAATGCTTGTATGATTCTAGATATGTAACAACCCTATACTAGGCCAATCCTTGTATGATTCTAGAAAGGTAACTACCCTTTTAAGACGTCCTAATAATTGTGTGATTATAGAAATGTTACATTACATCTCTACTGCCTAAATCCTTGTTTCATTCTCTAATAAGAAAGGCCGCTCTGTGATCGGGTTGCTGTTGTGAAATGATACCAGCCATTAGTAAGGACAATGGGAAACACGTGGCTAGACAGGTTAGCTAAATGTAGGTCGACACTAATTTCATTGTAATATACTTGAAGCCTTGACAGTGTGGGAGTATGAGAGGATGATTCGTTTGGAAAACCGGGAAGGATAGGATGTAGGTCTGATGGGGGAGATGTGGTAATGTAATAGTTTGTTTAGTATTCCTGGTGATGGAAACTAAGAAAGTTAGATCTGAAAACGTATTATGTTATCATTTTTTTTAATATACATTTTTTTCTAAAATTTATAAATAGTACCGGTCAATAGAATGGTGACTGGTGAAGGAATACAGAAAGAAACATATTACGTGAAACAGCAAAGAAATAGCAAACCTCTTAACAGCCACTCGTGTGGCTGTCAAGTGTGTACCGCCGACACTGGTTGGCGGTTGTCTATTTTTAGATTCCATGTCTACGTCCGAGGTGCTACTCCTGTCCTCCCC
Source organism: Lymnaea stagnalis (assembly GCA_964033795.1). Lineage (NCBI taxonomy): Eukaryota > Metazoa > Mollusca > Gastropoda > Lymnaeidae > Lymnaea > Lymnaea stagnalis. The sequence goes on along the minus strand of CAXITT010000023.1, from coordinate 2,540,898 downwards.
CCCCCCTTTCCCCCAAGTTAAGTCAACAAAACCCGCCGACTATTGGCACATCAACGGGAGATGTTCATCCGCCTATAGGATGCTTTCACGAAAATCCATGATTTCAATTTGGAGAAGCAGATGGAATGAAGTGTCCGACGCGTTCCTCTAGTCCAGTACTGGGTTGCGGTCAGTCTGGGTTTGTACGTTACAACCATCTGAAGAACTTGTATCATTCATTGGTCATTATGATGATTGTTTGTCCAAGTTAGGACAGACGGTGGGTTAGGAGTTCCAAAACTTATTGAAAAACTTGAGGTTTGGGGCCATAGACATCTGTGACAAGTACCGTAGGTTTGGGGCCATAGACATCTGTGACAAGTACCGTAGGTTTGGAGCCATTGACATCTTTGACAAGTACCGTAGGTTTGGAGCCATATGGAGCCATTGACATCTGTGACAAGTACCGTAGGTTTGGAGCCATTGACGTCTTTGACAAGTACCGTAGGTTTGGGGCCATAGACATCTGTGACAAGTACCCTAGGTTTGGGGCCATATACATCTGTGACAAGTACCCTAGGTTTGGGGCCATAGACATCTGTGACAAGTACCCTAGGTTTGGGGCCATAGACATCTGTGACAAGTACCGTAGGTTTAGGGCCATAGACATCTGTGACAAGTACCCTAGGTTTGGGGCCATAGACATCTGTGACAAGCACCCTAGGTTTGGAGCCATAGACATCTGGGACAAGTACCGTAGGTTTGGGGCCATATACATCTTTGACAAGTACCGTAGGTTTGGGGCCATTGACATCTTTGACAAGTACCGTAGGTTTGGAGCCAAAGAGATGTGTGACAAGGACCCTCTATAGATGTCATGGTTTAAACTTTACTGGATAAATTAGTATTAGTTTAAAAATGTTTGCATGTTTTCACATTTCCGACCCCAAACTGCTGACCCCCCCCCCCCCCCCCCTATTAGTTTAAAAATGTTTGCATGTTTTCACATTTCCGCCCCCAAACTGCTGACCCCCCCCCCCCCACATACCACATCTAACAATTTCCTCACTGTCTTGCCTCCATTGGCTTAACGTGGCCCATATCCCGTCACTACCTGGTCGTAAAATAATTTACCCTCGCCGTGACTAAATGATAGGTAATTGTCTAATTCAGTGATATCAATAGCAAGTAGTATTAATAATAAACATGGAGGACGCCCCCCTCCCCCCAGGTCACCCTGTAAATAGTGAACGTTCGACCCACAAAAAGCTTGGTGACCCACGGGTTGCACAACGCTGGTCCACTTGAAAGCTTTCAGAGCGCAGGAGGTGGCTTTTGGTTTTTTTAAGTCTTAACTCGGCCATCAGCAAAATAACCTTTCTCTCGTGTGTCGTCTGCTCCCCCATCCCCTGAACCGTTATTAAAGCTGAATACTGTACCTTGATCCCACTACTTCCACTAGTAAGAAATGCCAAGGTGTTTTGAAAACACCGTCGTTTATTAAAGCTGTTTGGTAACAAATCTAACAGGTTTTGTTTTTGATTTTTTTTTTTTAGTGGGGGGGGGGGGGGGGGGGTTAGCTGGGGTCGGGGGGTTTAGTAACAAAAAAATTTTTTTTTTTTAAAGGCGTTTGTGAAAGTGAATGAGAAGAAGTTTCCCAAGAAGTGATGTGGTGTTGCCTGGCTGGTCAGTGAGACTGTCATGACAGCTGTGTGGAAGAGAATTGGTCTTAACAAGCAGATGTTTCTGCGTCCCGTTGTAAGCCAATTCTCACGGTCATCTCGACCCCCATTCTGTGGAGAGAATAGAATAATGAAGTGTTTTGGGTTTATTTTTAAGGTGTGGGGGGAGGGAGAGTGGGAGAGTAGGGTTATCTTGTGGGTGGGAGGTCAGAGGTCGGCTGTCTTGATCTATGGGATGTGAACGGGAGGGAAGCAGGAGTATACATTTTTATTCAGTTTAAAAATCCTTCCCCCCACCTACCACACACCCACTTCCTAGTTGTTTTACCTTTCTCTTTGAGAAGATTTAATTTAATTATGAGTAGGTCACCGGGTGTATCATTGGGACTGGCTGCAGGAGCGTTATTTCAGGGGGGGGGGGGTTCGGGGGTGGGGGGAGCAAAACCAAAAGCTTGTTGAGCTGTTTATTGCTGGAGGCGCCACCGTACATAGCAATTTTAATGAAACCTGAAAATTCGGGCTATCTGCTTCACCCAAATGACGCCCCTGCCTGGCGGGGGATCGGATCGGATTGGATCTGGAGTAAGTTCCTTTGGAACTCCTTTGGAAGTTCTTGGACTTATGGATACGTCACATTTCGTGATTGTTTATTCAGGGTGCCCTCAAGTTATTTAACAAATTATGCTTCTTTTTATAATCATAAATGCAATCATTTTACATCACTGCCAGTGTATAGATCATTGCCAGTGGATAGATCTCTGCCAGTGTATAGATCATTGCCAGTGTATAGATCTCTGCCAGTGTATAGATCATTGCCAGTGTATAGATCTCTGCCAGTGTATAGATCATTGCCAGTGTATAGATCTCTGCCAGTGTATAGATCATTGCCAGAGTATAGATCTCTGCCAGTGTATAGATCATTGCCAGAGTATAGATCACTGCCAGTGTATAGATCACTGCCAGTGTATAGATCATTGCCAGTGTATAGATCATTGCCAGTGTATAGATCATTGCCAGTGTATAGATCATTGCCAGTGTATAGATCATTGCCAGTGTATAGATCATTGCCAGTGTATAGATCATTGCCAGTTTATAGATCACAGCCAGTGTATAGATCACAGCCAGTGTATAGATCATTGCCAGTGTATAGATCATTGCCAGTGTATAGATCATTGCCAGTGTATAGATCACAGCCAGTGTATAGATCATTGCCAGTGTATAGATCATTGCCAGTGTATAGATCACTGCCAGTGTATAGATCACTGCCAGTGTATAGATCACTGCCAGTGTATAGATCATTGCCAAAGTATAGATCATTGCCGGTGTCTAGATCACTGCCAGTGTATAGATCACTGCCAGTGTATAGATCACTGCCAGTGTCTAGATCATTGCCAGTGTATAGATCATTGCCAGTGTATAGATCACTGCCAGTGTATAGATCACTGCCAGTGTATAGATCATTGCCAGTGTATAGATCACTGCCAGTGTATAGATCACTGACAGTGTATAGATCACTGCCAGTGTATAGATCATTGCCAGGGTATAGATCACTGCCAGTGTGTAGATCAATGCTGTGTATAGATCACAGCCAGTGTATAGATCATGGCCAGTGTATAGATCACTGCCAGTGTATAGATCACTGCCAGTGTATAGATCACTGCCAGTGTATAGATCATTGCCAGTGTATAGATCACTGCCAGTGTATAGATCACTGCCAGTGTATAGATCACTGCCAGTGTATAGATCATTGCCAGAGTATAGATGACTGCCAGTGTATAGATCACTGCCAGTGTATAGATCACTGCCAGTGTATAGATCACTGCCAGTGTATAGATCATTGCCAGTGTATAGATCATTGCCAAAGTATAGATCATTGCCGGTGTCTAGATCATTGCCAGTGTATAGATCATTGCCAGTGTCTAGATCACTGCCAAAGTATAGATCATTGCCAGTGTATATATCATTGCCAGTGTATAGATCACTGCCAGTATATAGATCATTGCCAAAGTATAGATCATTGCCAGTGTATAGATCACTGCCAGTGTATAGATCACTGCCAGTGTATAGATCACTGCCAGAGTATAAGATCTCCCACTCCTTTTGCCAGGCAAATTCTGATTTGCCAGTGTCGAGCAATCGTGTACTCAGATTGGGAACAACTGCACTGCCTGGTCACACCCAAAGAACAAGGCATGACGCCTGGTCACCCCCAAAGAACAAGGCATGACTTGCTCTCCCATTAAGGCCTGCTATACCTCTAGTAGTAGAAACCAAAAAATAATAAACAGCTGATGTAATGTAATCGTGTGGGCTGTAAAGGACCAGCACATGGCAACTCATGGGGAATAAAGCTTTTGTCGTCTTTGAAGGGGGCTGGAAACTTGGGCAACATTTGCTTTTAGGCCATGTCAGGGGTGCATGTGTAGATAATGCAGCGGTTCTATTTTGTTAGGGTAAGGCTCTGAGTAACATGGTGAGATTCGAAGTAGGGACGGGCCGGGTATCTCCCCGGACATCCGGGAACACCTGGTAGTCTTAGTACATCGGGCACATGTTTATGTACAATTTAATATTTCACTTGCTGACTGGCTGATGATATGCGAATACAAAGTGTTTATCTGTTTGTGTGTATTGGGGGGTGGGGGGATCATTTCTAATTTCTGTCACTTAAACACTCATTTAATAAGCTGAACTGAAAAGAAGGCCAGTGTGGTATCGCTATAATGATATAAATGTTGTTTTTTTTTAAATAATATGCGTGCCTTGGTATTCAGAAAAGAAAAAGGAACTAAAATGATTGAGCACCTCTGGGTTATGATTATATTATTCAGCTCTTACTTGTAGCTGCAGACCTGTTTACTCTTACGATTTTGGCGTACAATGTACGATTTTGAGGTGTATGCATTATATACACTGTGTGTTTTTTTACTATTAAGATAATTTATTGAACAATTTTGTGATGATACTGTACGATTTTAAGAGTTTTGGGGTAAACAGGCCTGTAGCTGGGTTTTTTTTTGCCTTTTTTTTTTAAAGTTATTTTTTAATACTCCAACTTTGATACCTTCGTGATCGCTACTGGTTCTAGTTCTAGACATGCACTTTTCACTTCTCCCCATTGGAATTCATCATAGAAAACGGGAAGATAACTGACACCATGACAGGAACCTGCCTGATAACCTGCCTGATGTTGTCTCAAAATAAACAGACCGGATGTAAGCCACTGTACCAGGGTCAGCTATAATTCCAAGTGATGACGATGCATATTTTATGTTTCATGGAAACCTCCGAGAAAGTCTAATCATTTTGAGCTTATCCTAATATCTATAGGATACCGCTGAAAGTCATCTATTCCTAAACATGATATTCTGGGCAAAACATTAGTCGAGCTCTTTGCAATTCGACGAAATCAACACCACCAAAAATGTTGTGAGGGTTGTACGTGTGTCTGGCGAGTCAGTAGGGTAGAACGGTTTGCTGATCTGTTTGCCTTATCATCATTTGAAGAGTGGTGGCAACTCAACAATGAGATCTGCATTAGTTTTGACGCGCGTTTTAGATATAAGGCCCACCTCCCTCCCTCCCTCCCATCTCCCTCCCTCCCATCTCCCTCCCTCCCACCTCCCTCCCTCCCACCTCCCTCCCTCCC
>CAXITT010000023.1:2480434-2535352 GCA_964033795.1 Lymnaea stagnalis | reverse complement strand
CTTTAAATATATGGGCTTTTGTGTTTTTTTTTAATGACAATAATAAAAACAACACTGGATCACATGGTCCCTGCGTAAGTCCCAATATTTCATCAGTGGATATATCCTTTTAGACCCCCCCCCCCCCAAACCCAAAACCCACACTTTTTGAGTGGCACAAATGTTTAATTTATGTTTGTAACTTGGGCTCGATTGATCAAATTAATTCGATTTGGTACATTTCGGGTGTTTTCTCCGAAGTCGTATCGTTGACGCCAACTTTTGTGTCAATGGAGGACCTAGAGCAGGCATACTAACGCCGTCTTTTATGCTATCAGTAAGTGTACGTCTTGGTGGCCGCTTTGTGGCGTTAAACAACGCCACCAAGATTGTTCAAGATTTGCCGCTGTGCGGTTTGCTGGGATAGAAGTGAAGAGCATCATACAGATGTTCTGGATTGGCATTCTCTTCCTAATTGGCTCCCATTAACGCTACCTCACCCTAAACGCGTTTTTGCTGCTGCTGCTGTTGTTTTCAATCTATCTTAAAATCTACACATTTTGACGATTTTTTTGGGTTGGTTCAAGGTACCGGTACCCTTTTGTGTCAGCCTTAAAGAAAATTCACCATTCCAATGTTGGCAACTCATCGAATCTATCCTCTTACACTTTACCGGGATTTAATGCTGGCTATACAATTAGTTCAATATTTTTTTTTAGCCGATCGGTTTCGTTACTACCGATACTATTTTGATAACGAAATGTTTTTAAAAAAACATGCTAGCGGGAAAACCCGGTGAGATCTCGTGCAGAACAACGGGGAAGTTTATCTCGTCCTGCTTTTATAATCGGTGCAACCTTCCACACATGCACTTGCTCAGATCATTAACATAGACTGGTATTTCCGTCCATACATGTCAGCCCCCTGGGAATTTTCACTCGCCCATTCATGGATTGGTCCCCATCCTCCTGGAGTTGTTAGATTTTGGTTTTTAGAAAACAAATACACCAAAAAACAAAATATGATCACTTCCAGTTTTCATTGTCCAGCAGGATAAAACCGTAGGTGGTAGAGGAACTTGTGTTCACTCGTTACCAAGTCCTTCAGTCGTCGGTTGTTTCCTTCTTGTTGCTCGACTCTTTAGCCGTGAAGCCGTATTCAATGTGATGTGATCATGATTCTTTGGCCGTGAAGCCGTATTCAATGTGATGTGATCATGATTCTGTTCATTTCGAAATTGATCTGTGTTAAAGTAAATTTTTGAGCTGAAAGTTTAAATTCTTTTATAACGTTAGTGTTTTATTGTATAATTTATTTATTTTTTTAATTTTAAACATTTTTTTTTTTTTTTTTTTTTTAATTTTTTTTATTTTTTAAAAGTTTTTTATTCAACATATTGGAAGATTGTTTCTTGGGTGAGTAACGAAATATGAACATCCCATTGAAAGGTATACTTATGTTGTTTTATTTCACACATAGACGTGATATCAGGTGGTATTGTAGACGATGTGTGTCAATAATTGATGACATTGGTGACATTCCTAGAAGTAACATACACGACTGGAGTGAGATCAGTGTTGACACGACTGGAGTGAGATCAGTGTTGACACGACTGGAGTGAGATCAGTGTTGACACGACTGGAGTGAGATCAGTGTTGACACGACTGGAGTGAGATCAGTGTTGACACGACTGGAGTGAGATCAGTGTTGACACGACTGGAGTGAGATCAGTGTTGACACGACTGGAGTGAGATCAGTGTTGACACGACTGGAGTGAGATCAGTGTTGACACGACTGGAGTGAGATCAGTGTTGACACGACTGGAGTGAGATCAGTGTTGACACGACTGGAGTGAGATCAGTGTTGACACGACTGGAGTGAGATCAGTGTTGACACGACTGGAGTGAGATCAGTGTTGACACGACTGGAGTGAGATCAGTGTTGACACGACTGGAGTGAGATCAGTGTTGACACGACTGGAGTGAGATCAGTGTTGACACGACTGGAGTGAGATCAGTGTTGACACGACTGGAGTGAGATCAGTGTTGACACGACTGGAGTGAGATCAGTGTTGACACGACTGGAGTGAGATCAGTGTTGACACGACTGGAGTGAGATCAGTGTTGACACGACTGGAGTGAGATCAGTGTTGACACGACTGGAGTGAGATCAGTGTTGACACGACTGGAGTGAGATCAGTGTTGACACGACTGGAGTGAGATCAGTGTTGACACGACTGGAGTGAGATCAGTGTTGACACGACTGGAGTGAGATCAGTGTTGACACGACTGGAGTTGGATCAGTGTTGACTCGACTAGAGTAAGATCAGTGATCCCCAGGCATTCACGAGAAGACTACATCTTAAATGTATATGAAATACTGTACTTGGAAATAAATACTTTGTTCATTTTATATTGATTTTTAAAAAATGATGAACTTGAAAGTAAAAAATCTTTAAATTAAATTATAGATCTATATATATATAAGTTGTAACCCAACAATGTTATTCTACATCAGATGTAAATAAACAAAAGCCCGAACCGTATAGCATGAACGTGTGTTCAAGGTTAGTTGATTGGTTTAATGTAAGCCTTGTCCACCCAGTGTTCAACCTATGAGGTTGGTGTTCAAGGAATTGTATTCGTCTGTACTATTTGGAAGCTCAGTGTTCGAATAAATAACAACTGATGGGGAGTAGGGCGCCGAGTAATGGCTAACGAGGGCGTCGTGTCTGAATCGTTGGACGTTAGTGGGAGCTATTTCTTGAATACGCCTGGACTATAATAGCAGTGTAGATCTCATATTTGACTAAAACAGCTTCATGATTTAGACGGTCCGAGACCCAAGTTGTCATCTTGTTGACATTGCTAAAACTGGTGAGTAAAGCAACAATTTCCTGTCTGAAGTCCAACGACGTCCACTCGACATCACTTCACCTCGTAGCCACTTCAGAATATGAATGGTAAACAAAAGTAGTTGTATCATGGGAGCAGAACCATTTGGTCCGAGAACTAACGTTAAGCTACGTCACCGGACTTTGCTTATGCCCCAACTAGGAGCTACAGTGTAAACCGATCCTAATCACCCATATATATCCAGAGGCGGGGCAGGGGGGCAGATGTCCCCACGGTGAGGCTTGTATGAGCAATGTTTAGAAGAGAACGCCCCCCATTTTGTCTTAATCCAAACATTGGTTGTGTCTTAGATGAAACAAGAGAGAGTTGTCCTAGACATGTGATCATAGGTTTGTCGCTCGTGGATAGGTTTTCATTTAATTAAGTGACGATAGGTTTGTCTCCAGTGGATAGGTTTTTCTCAAGCGGATAGGTTTGTCTTTAATTAAGTGACGATAGGTTTGTCTCTAGTGGATAGGTTTGTCTTTAATTAAGTGACGATAGGTTTGTCTCTAGTGGATAGGTTTGTCTTTAATTAAGTGAAGATAGGTTTGTCTCTAGTGGATAGGTTTGTCTTTAATTAAGTGACGATAGGTTTGTCTCTAGTGGATAGGTTTGTCTTTAATTAAGTGACGATAGGTTTGTCTCTAGCGGATAGGTTTGTCTTTAATTAAGTGACGATAGGTTTGTCTCTAGTGGATAGGTTTGTCTTTAATTAAGTGACGATAGGTTTGTCTCTAGTGGATAGGTTTGTCTTTAATTAAGTGACGATAGGTTTGTCTCTAGTGGATAGGTTTGTCTTTAATTAAGTGAAGATAGGTTTGTCTCTAGTGGATAGGTTTGTCTTTAATTAAGTGAAGATAGGTTTGTCTCTAGTGGATAGGTTTGTCTTTAATTAAGTGAAGACAGGTTTGTCTCTAGTGGATAGGTTTGTCTTTAATTAAGTGAAGACAGGTTTGTCTCTAGTGGATAGGTTTGTCTTTAATTAAGTGACGATAGGTTTGTCTCTAGTGGATAGGTTTGTCTTTAATTAAGTGAAGATAGGTTTGTCTCTAGTGGATAGGTTTGTCTTTAATTAAGTGACGATAGGTTTGTCTCTAGTGGATAGGTTTGTCTTTAATTAGTGAAGTTTAGTGAAGATAGGTTTGCCTTTAAATAAGTGAAGATAGGTTTGTTTCAGAATGAAGGTTGTTTTACCAAAATCAAATAGTTCTTGTAAAAATTCAAGATAACATTATGATCCGGGCACATTACCATTTTTTTTTCTGAAGGGACGAACTTTTTTTTGTCTAGTTAGTTGTGTGCCCAATACTGAAGTTAGTTATGTGCCCAATACTGAAGTTAGCAGTAGTATGTCCAATAATGAAGTTAGTTGTGTGCCCAATACTGAAGTTAGCAGTAGTATGTCCAATAATGAAGTTAGTTGTGTGCCCAATACTGAAGTTAGTTGTGTGCCCAATACTGAAGTTAGCAGTAGTATGTCCAATAATGAAGTTAGTTGTGTGCCCAATACTGAAGTTAGCAGTAGTATGTCCAATAATGAAGTTAGTTGTGTGCCCAATACTGAAGTTAGCAGTAGTATGCCCAATACTGAAGTTAGTTGTGTGCCCAATACTGAAGTTAGTTGTGTGCCCAATACTGAAGTTAGTTGTGTGCCCAATACTGAAGTTAGCAGTAGTATGTCCAATAATGAAGTTAGTTGTGTGCCCAATACTGAAGTTAGTTGTGTGCCCAACACTGAAGTTAGCAGTAGTATGTCCAATAATGAAGTTAGTTGTGTGCCCAATACTGAAGTTAGCAGTAGTATGTCCAATAATGAAGTTAGTTGTGTGCCCAATAATGAAGTTAGCAGTAGTATGTCCAATAATGAAGTTAGTTGTGTGCCCAATACTGAAGTTAGCAGTAGTATGTCCAATAATGAAGTTAGTTGTGTGCCCAATACTGAAGTTAGCTGTGTGCCCAATAATGAAGTTAGTAGTGTGCCCAATACTGAAGTTAGCAGTAGTATGTCCGACAATGAAGTTAGTTGTGTGCCCAATACTGCAGTTAGCAGTAGTATGTCCAATAATGAAGTTAGTTGTGTGCCCAATACTGAAGTTAGTTGTGTGCCCAATAATGAAGTTAGTTGTGTGCCCAATAATGAGGTTAGTTGTGTGCCCAATAATGAAGTTTGTTGTGTGCCCAATACTGAAGTTAGTTGTGTGCCCAATAATGATGTTTGTTGTGTGCCCAATACTGAAGTTAGCAGTAGTATGTCCAATAATGAAGTTAGTTGTGTGCCCAATAATGAAGTTAGTTGTGTGCCCAATACTGAAGTTAGTAGTAGTATGCCCAATAATGAAGTTAGTTGCATGCCCAATACTGAAGTTAGTTGTGTGCCCAATAATGAAGTTAGTTGTAGTATGCCCAATACTGAAGTTAGTTGTGTGCCCAATAATGAAGTTAGTTGTGTGCCCAATAATGAAGTTAGTTGTTTTCCCAATAATGAAGTTAGTTGTATGCCCAATATTCAAGTTAGTTGTATGCCCAATAATCAAGTTAGTTGTGTGCCCAATAATCAAGTTAGTTGTGTGCCCAAAAATGAAGTTAGTTGTATGCCCAATAACCAAGTTAGTTGTGTGCCCAATAATGAAGTTAGTTGTGTGCCCAATAATCAAGTTACTTGTGTGCCCAATAATGAAGTTAGTTGTGTGCCCAATAATGAAGTTAGTTGTATGCCCAATATTCAAGTTAGTTGTATGCCCAATAATCAAGTTAGTTGTGTGCCCAATAATCAAGTTAGTTGTATGCCCAATAATCAAGTTAGTTGTGTGCCCAATAATGAAGTTAGTTCTGTGCCCAATAATGAAGTTAGTTGTGTGCCCAATACTGAAGTTAGTTGTATGCCCAATGATGAAGTTGGTTGTTTGCCCAATAATCAAGTTAGTTGTGTGCCCAATAATGAAGTTAGTTGTATGCCCAATAATGAAGTTTGGTTGTGTGCCCACTAATGAAGTTAGTTGTGTGACCAAAAATGAAGTTAGTTGTATGCCCAATAATCAAGTTAGTTTAGCCCCCAATGACTTTGTTATGTCCAAACTGACCATACTTATGTTGACTTGTATCACTGTCCTTTTTATCCTAATATTTTTTTTAACGCGACCATTATTATGACTCGGGGGAGGGGGGTGTGTGTTGGTCCCAACCCCTTCCTCACACCCACCCCGGTTAAGCTGTTCCCGTTACTCTCGCTTGGTTAACTTGGCTCAGAAAATATCCTTCCGATGCTGTCTTGACAAGGCCAACACCCCCAGCAATGTGCCGCTGCTGCCACTAACGTGTTAGCTTCGACCAACTCCCTGTCCATGGCGGCCTGAGAAGATATTTCTCGAGGTCACACCGTGTTGACGCCAATGCGCGCTCATGTTTAGGGAATCTGTTATCAGCATACAGGGGGGGGGGGCCTCGACCTGGGATGACACGGTCACATGCCACTGGTAAACAGCCCTTTTATCTCTTCACTGTCCCCCATCTAGAGCTCTTTTAAAAAGGGGGGCAGCTCTTGTCATTCTTCTTGCCGTATTATGTCACCGGCACCCTCTTTGAATTGGCCTTTTATTTTGTAGTAGAATTTAATTTTAAAAATGAAATAAGAATGATCGTTGCAAATCAAGAGATAACAGAGCTGTTGTTTTCTTCTCCGCTGGCGATTGAACATGTTATTATATAATCTGCGAAAATGATTTACATCACATTTTTTAATTATTAATCATGATTACGGGATTTAAACATATGAAATGCTTTTTTTATATAGAGGTCTTAGCTGATGTTTTAGACAGAGGTCAAACAAACAAAATAAAAATCATTAATGCCTGGAGGAGTAACGTCCAATCTTCCATAATGTCTCCCATTGTTCAAGCTATCTGGGACCATACCAAATTGCTTTGCCACCTCTAAGTTTTAGTACAGACGTTCAAAGCGACAACACCGGAAGCCAAGTGCTTTCACATGACTGTCAATGTAGGGGCCCTTTTGTCCTACTATTCTCCATAAACCTCCCACCTGGGGTAAGGTTTGCTCCCACCTGGGGTAAGATTTACAACCACGCCATACCCCGATACCGAAATACTACCGACTTCCCCCGTGTCCACCCCACCATTTTGTGTTGTCCACCCCACCATGTTGTGTTGTCCACCCCACCATGCTGTGTTGTACACTCCATCATGTTGTGTTGTACACCCCGGCATGTTGTGTTGTACACCCCGGCATGTTGTGTTGCACACCCCGGCATGTTGTGTTGTACACTCCATGTTGTGTTGTTCTCCCCACCATGTTGTGTTGTACACTCCATGTTGTGTTGTACAGCCCACCATGTTGTGTTGCACATCCCACCATGTTGTGTTGTACACCCCGGCATGTTTTTTTTGCACACCCCACCATGTTGTGTTGCACACCCCGGCATGTTGTGTTGCACACCCCACCATGTTGTGTTGCACACCCCACCATGTTGAGTTGCACACCCCACCATGTTGAGTTGCACACCCCACCATGTTGAGTTCGTGACAGCACAGCGTCCACGACTTGTGGGCGCCATTACGATGGCTTAGATCGCACATAGCAACATTGATGTTGGTGTGTATGGCCTGCAACAACTGTAAAAGGGCCAACCCGCGGTCAAGCACTACGTCAAACTGTCGTAAGGGCCAGTCCAGTTGCCGACACGTTGAGACTGTGACCTAGTTGTCAAGTTTGAGGAGACCCTAAGCTGTGTGACAGGGTGTCGGTGGATAGGATTACATTCTTGGTTTCTTGATGGTGTGGTTCCCAGTGAAGTCGATTTATTTCATTTTTTAACCATTCTTTGATCCTTGTTGATTGTATCGGCAATCTGTTGAATTAGTTTCTTATATTTCAACAATTATAATTGCTTTCTTATATATTTAAAATATATATATATGAAACTTGACAATGAGTCTTGTTCCTGTACCCGTCACTGTGAACCATGTTGTGCAGTGCGCAGTGCTTTCCAGTAAAGAGACCAGCTTGGCGAACATGCCGCTGTTTACGTCAGAGTGTGTGGTTAATAAATTAAGAATATCTGCTACACACGTTCGGTTTGATTTGACGTGCAATACAATGGGCAATGCTGCCCTAGGCACACTCAGCTGTACATTAGGGTAGAAACACCCGTGAATATACTGCCCTAGGCACACTCAGCTGTACAATAGGGTTGAAACACCCGTGAATATACTGCCCTAGGCACACTCAGCTGTACATTAGGGTAGAAACACCCGTGAATATACTGCCCTAGGCACACTCAGCTGTACATTAGGGTAGAAACACCCGTGAATATACTGCCCTAGGCACACTCAGCTGTACATTAGGGTAGAAACACCCGTGAATATACTGCCCTAGGCACACTCAGCTGTACATTAGGGTAGAAACACCCGTGAATATACTGCCCTAGGCACACTCAGCTGTACATTAGGGTAGAAACACCCGTGAATATACTGCCCTAGGCACACTCAGCTGTACATTAGGGTAGAAACACCCGTGAAGGCAGCGTTTTGACTCCTTGTTGGCTTCTAGCGATGCGAGTCAAATAGTGAACAAGAAGTTTGCAACACTCATTCCGTCCAAAGAAGAAATCTTATGCGCTACGTTACGTCCATCGTATTGTTGGTCCTTAACTTAACGTGCTCCTCATACTCATATTTGATCAAGTGATCTGTTGTGTCTTTCTGGTTGCTTTACTTCACCATTGGTATCTATTGGGGGTTTCCTGTTGTTTATATCTTTCTGGTTGCTTTACTTCATCATTGGTATCTCTTGGGTGATTCCTGTTGTTTATTTCTTTCTGGTTGCTTTACTTCACTATTGGTATCTATTGGGTGTTTCCTGTTGTTTATATCTTTCTGGTTGCTTTACTTCACCATTGGTATATATTGGGTGTTTCCTGTTGTTTATATCTTTCTGGTTGCTTTACTTCACCATTGGTATCTCTCTTGGGTGTTTCCTGTTAGTTCGTATCTTTCTGGTTGCTTTACTTCACCATTGGTATCTATTGGGGGTTTCCTGTTGTTTATATCTTTCTGGTTGCTTTACTTCACCATTGGTATCTCTTGGGTGTTTCCTGTTGTTTATATCTTTCTGGTTGCTTTACTTCACCATTGGTATCTCTTGGGTGTTTCCTGTTGTTTATATCTTTCTGGTTGCTTTACTTCACCATTGGTATCTCTTGGGGGTTTTCACTGTCTCTGTTGCGTTGTTGTTGCTGTTCTTTTAATATTTATATTGTGGGTCATAAATGAATTTTAAAATTCTAAAAAGTCTCTGGCTTGAGATAAATAGATCCACACTCAGTTCTTGGGTTGTACAATACACATCGTTTATACATGTTCAGTTAACTTATTCTAAACGTAGAGCTCTATTCAAGTGTATGTCTTCCTTTTAAATTCAATTTGCCCTTGTGTCCGCCAACCCCAAGGTGCCCCAACCCACCCCAAGGTGCCCCAACCCACCCCAAGGTGCCCCAACCCACCCCAAGGTGCCCCAACCCACCCCAAGGTGCCCCAACCCACCCCAAGGTGTCCCAACCCACCCCAAGGTGTCCCATCTCACCCCATTGCCCCATCCTTACTCAAGGTGCCCCACTTTATTTCTGCTCGGGTCTCCATCTTGTTTGTCAAATCTTCTCTTCTCTTGTGTGTGTGTGTGAACACACGCCTCTCTCGCTCAGTTGATTGTCTCGTGTTCACCTGAAATGTCGCGTCTGTGTCAAATATCGAGTCTGCCAATTGGTAGAGGAGACCATATGAGCTGTAGGATTTTGGCGATTTAAAAAAAAAATTAAAAAATAATTCTTTTGTCAATGCTATAGATTAAAATTTTAAATGCCAAAAAGTAGCAAATACAAACCTAGTTTTACACACAAACATTTTTTGAAAGACATTCTTTTGAAAGTAAGTCAAAATTGTCTTTAAAATCTGCTACGCAAAGAAAGTTTGTGCAGAAAGTTTAGAGATTTTTTTTTGTTTTAAAGTAACACTAAAACAGGTTTAAATCTTGCCTCCATTTCTTTCGAATCATTTGACTACATGGAGTGCTCATCTACACTTCTGCATAGTCTTTCTTTGCCAAATGCATTTTAAGAAATTTTAAATTAGTTTCTACTTTTTAGTGTTTGAAACTCGCCTTTGATAGAAAAGTCTGGGTTTTTTTTAAAGTTTGTGACAATATTATTGTTGTGTTGTTGTGGTCTATGTAACGATGGTGTCAGAAACCCAGGACTCAGCTAAGCTCAGAAACTCGGTGGACCTGAGCTATGTTCCTGCTCTTGAGCGTCGCACAAGCGCAAGTCAAAACAGCCGAACTGTACACATTTCACAGATGTGTCGCGACCCTGTTACTGAGTTTGTGTCATATTTTGTCTTAATGTGTACGTTAATTTTAGTAGTTGATACTTGCTGCTTCGAATGTGTTTTTAACTCCGTGCGAATGGAGAGTTATATTAACAGATGAAACCACTTCAAACCCTTTTTATTATGTTTTTTTATTTTCCGCGAGTGTGTTCCTGTGCATTTTAAAGTTTTGAGAATGATGGATTATATTTCCAGGTGATAATGAAATGTTCAGTAGAATTTTACCTAGACTGATTGGACCAAATAAAAATTTTAACATTGAGTTTGAGTATGACATTGAAGTGTCCCGATGTAGGCCAAGCCCTAAGCATGCCCGGTTTGGTGGGTAAAGACGCAACGACATCGCAAACAATTGCCGTAGGCAGCGCCCGCGTTCACCGAAGGTCGGCCTCGCCTGTGAGCGGGCCCGTCCAAGGCAGCATGCCTTCGGACCACCGAGAAATGCAGGGCGTCGTTGCCGTAGAAAGCACCACCACCACCGTCCCAGCTGAGATGTCCTCCAGCAATCCCGCCACTTACAGATCTGAACGCGTCGACAAGCGCTATCCCAATGAAGGTTTGACGTCTGCCTACTCGACGGACTCGGACGACCTGGACGACTCGGCGTCCAGCTACGACCGTCACTCCGAGAACTCCATGGGGGGCTCGGAAGACGCGTTCCCGCTCACTGACTCTCACGTCGGCTACGGGGCGGCTGTAAGAGACGAGCAGGAGGTGGACACCTTCCGAGGCGTGGACGAGAACGACAACTGTGATAGCCAGGTTTTGTACCAGAAGTGTTTGACTAAAAACGATTGTTTCATCTCAGAGTGTGCTGGCCAACTGACGGGTTGCAATCAACGAGACAAGCGTTCTGTTGATACCGCGGTGACACATTGTGAATTCATTGATGTAAATAGTCCTTCACCCATAGTGAAATCCCCAAACAGTGTTCCCCAAAAGACAAACTGTAAGGATGAACGGTCTGATCAAATGTATTTACGGAAAGAAAATTTGAGTCAAGAGAAAACAATGCACAAAGAAGACGGTGAGACTAAATGCAGTTCAGATTGCAATCAAATAACAAAACAAAAACTAGACATGTGCAAAGTCTCCGATACCAACGGCAGCCTGGTGAGCACAGTGCCAACGGCCTCCGACAACGAAGTCCTATGTGATGGTAGCAAACATTTAACCCCTGCCGATCAACCACCGCCACAGGGTGTCTGCAACGCCACGGGCAATGACACCGGTGGCATCAACAACCAGAGACAGAGGTCACTGGGTCCCGAGCCGTCACAGTCAGTTAGCAAATGTAAGCCCACCAAACACCTACTGAGGTCCAAGTCCTACCCCCTTGTTGCCGAGCGGATTCTCTTCACGCCCATTCGACCCAGCCCTGAACAGTCTGGTCTTTTCCCAGTACACCACAGCGTTGGCGCTCCAACACAGGCCAGCGCTGCGCTGACCGAAGGAGCCGAGGGTGGGCACAGTCAGGGCGATAATGCATCAAGTACCCAACAGGATACGACCGCGAAAAAGTCGCAGACCAAACCACAACCTTCTAACCCACCCGTGGCCCGCGTAAATCCTCAAGCCAATCCAAGCGCTGCTTTGCTGCAACAGGAACATTTAAAAGCCCAGCAGCAGCAGCAAGCTTACTGTCAGCCAATGTACGCTCCAGTCAATCCAAATTTGTACAGCCATGACAACAGTGTCTTTTACCAGCAAGGTACGTACCCAGTTTTGTATGTGCAGACCTCAGGCGGTAACTACTACATGCAGCAGGACATCTACACTTCAGCTATGCAACAGATGGAACAACAACTCGTGCCTCAGCAGACCACCAAACTTCAGCCTTTAACGCAGGCACGTCCCAGCTCGGAATACGTCAACAGTGCATTTAAAAATAAAAACGAGCAATCTTCCAGGGTTTCTCAGTCGAAGCACAATGACTTAAAAACAGTGAATGTCAACTCATCTGTCCCTGCTGTTATTGTTAAGGCAAACAAAGGACCAGACCCATCTCTGAGCACTAAGCTCAACAAAGAAGATTCTGGTCACCCACACCCGGGATCTGGTGATCACCCTAGTCAACCGAGGAGAAAGCACAAACAACCGCTGCTGCCAGATCCCTTGATACCCAAGTTCTCAGAACTGGCAAACATGAACCTCGGGGTGAACTCGGCACATCCCAGCGAGTCCCAGCCAAACCATTATCAGCACTCCCAGCAGCAGCAACATCCCTACTACATTCAGCCTTACAGCAATAGCACCCCAGTCTTTCAGGTGAACCCTGTCTTCCTTCAACAAGTGCCTCCCAACACCACCAGCAATCCCGGCTTGTGTGTGTCCACACCGCCTCCATCTCAGCCTTCTAGAAGCCAAGGTCAGTCCGGTCAAGCCAGCAGCGGCTCCCAGAGACACGCAAACAATGCCTACGCTAATGGCGACACCAACGCCCCAACTTCGTCTCCGGCCGCTGTTGGTTACGTCACAGACCACACTGGATTGGTCATCTATGGACCTCAGCCACCCTTGCACCCGCCCGTGCAGTCACTTCCACCATCACATCTTGCGTCCCACTCTCACCACCAGGGAGCGTTATCGCCACCGACACTAACCATGGGTAAACCACCCTCGGGTGCGGACAGCAACCAGGGACAACAACAGGTAGAAGATGGCCACAACAACCAACATGGGAAACCCCAGGAGGGTAGCGGTTACCATGCCCAACAACACGACTGCCACAGTGGCCATGGTCAACACCAGACCGGCCCAAATCAACAACTCGATGTTCAAATCCAGCAAGAAGCCCACGATGGTCAGACTCACCCAGTCCCAGTCAACGGACCAGGGCACAGCGGACCGCCGCCGTTTGCAGGAGGGATTATCTACATTCCTGACGGCACTGGGAATTACATTGCTGTGGATGCTGCCACGGTCCATGCTCAAATGGAGGCCGTGGCATATCAGAACGTGTACCCACAGGGGACACCGGGGGGCTATGTTGTGGCTGGAACCTTGGTGCCCATGACAGGGGAGGTCACCCAGGAGGTACAAGCTTCTGTGAACATGGACAATAGTGAGTTGTTACTTTTATCTTTTTGATACGTCCTGCTTGTTACTTTGTATTAATGTACTCAAACCGTACATCTTGCTTGTTACTTCCTTTGTACTAATGTACTCAAACCGTATGTCTTGCTTGATACTTTGTACTAATGTTCTCAAACCGTACGTCTTGCTCTTGACTTCTCTTTTACTTATGTTCTCAAGCTGTAAGTCTTGCTTGTTACTTCTCTCTTGTACTGACTAATGTTCTAAAGTCTTGTTTGTTACTTCTCTCTTGTACTGACTTATGTTCTCAAGCTGTGAGTCTTGATGTTACTTCTCTCTTGTACTGACTTATGTTCTAAAGCTGTAAGTCTTGCTTGTTACTTCTCTCTTGTAATGACTAATGTTCTAAAGCTGTGAGTCTTGTTTGTTACTTCTCTCTTGTACTGACTAATGTTCTCAAGCTGTAAGTCTTGCTTGTTACTTCTCTCTTGTAATGACTAATGTTCTCAAGCTGTGAGTCTTGATGTTACTTCTCTCTTGTACTGACTTATGTTCTAAAGCTGTAAGTCTTCCTTGTTACTTCTCTCTTGTAATGACTAATGTTCTAAAGCTGTGAGTCTTGTTTGTTACTTCTCTCTTGTACTGACTAATGTCCTCAAGCTGTAAGTCTTGCTTGTTACTTCTCTCTTGTTACTTCTCTCTTGTAATGATTAATGTTCTCAAGCTGTAAGTCTTGCTTGTTACTTCTCTCTTGTACTGACTAATGTCCTCAAGCTGTAAGTCTTGCTTGTTACTTCTCTCTTGTTACTTCTCTCTTGTAATGATTAATGTTCTCAAGCTGTAAGTCTTGCTTGTTACTTCTCTCTTGTAATGACTAATGTTCTCAAGCTGTAAGTGTTGCTTGTTACTTCTCTCTTGTTACTTCTCTCTTGTAATGACTAATGTTCTCAAGCTGTAAGTGTTGCTTGTTACTTCTCTCTTGTTACTTCTCTCTTTTACTGACTAATGTTCTCAAGCTGTAAGTCTTGCTTGTTACTTCTCTCTTGTAATGACTAATGTTCTCAAGCTGTAAGTCTTGCTTGTTACTTCTCTCTTGTTACTTCTCTCTTGTACTGACTAATGTTCTCAAGCTGTAAGTCTTGCTTGTTACTTCTCACTTCTCTCTTGTACTGACTAATGTCCACAAGCTGTAAGTCTTGCTTGTTACTTCTCTCTTGTTTCTTCTCTCTTGTAATGACTAATGTTCTCAAGCTGTAAGTCTTGCTTGTTACTTCTCTCTTGTCTTGACTTATGTCCTCAAGCTGTAAGTCTTGCTTGTTACTTCTCTCTTGTCTTGACTTATGTCCTCAAGCTGTAAGTCTTGCTTGTTACTTCTCTCTTGTACTGACTAATGTCCTCAAGCTGTAAGTCTTGCTTGTTACTTCTCTCTTGTTTCTTCTCTCTTGTAATGACTAATGTTCTCAAGCTGTAAGTCTTGCTTGTTACTTCTCTCTTGTCTTGACTTATGTCCTCAAGCTGTAAGTCTTGCTTGTTACTTCTCTCTTGTACTGACTAATGTCCTCAAGCTGTAAGTCTTGCTTGTTACTTCTCTCTTGTTACTTCTCTCTTGTTACTTCTCTCTTGTAATGACTAATGTTCTCAAGCCGTGACGCTTGCTTGTTACTTCTCTCTTGTTACTTCTCTCTTGTTACTTCTCTCTTGTAATGACTAATGTCCTCAAGCTGTAAGTCTTGCTTGTTACTTCTCTCTTGTACTGACTAATGTCCTCAAGCCGTAAGTCTTGCTTGTTACTTCTCTCTTGTTACTTCTCTCTTGTAATGACTAATGTTCTCAAGCTGTAAGTCTTGCTTGTTACTTCTCTCTTGTTACTTCTCTCTTGTTACTTCTCTCTTGTTACTTCTCTCTTGTAATGACTAATGTTCTCAAGCTGTAAGTCTTGCTTGTTACTTCTCTCTTGTTACTTCTCTCTTGTAATGACTAATGTTCTCAAGCTGTAAGTCTTGCTTGTTACTTCTCTCTTGTTACTTCTCTCTTGTTACTTCTCTCTTGTTACTTCTCTCTTGTAATGACTAATGTTCTCAAGCTGTAAGTCTTGCTTGTTACTTCTCTCTTGTTACTTCTCTCTTGTAATGACTAATGTTCTCAAGCTGTAAGTCTTGCTTGTTACTTCTCTCTTGTTACTTCTCTCTTGTTACTTCTCTCTTGTAATGACTAATGTTCTCAAGCTGTAAGTCTTGCTTGTTACTTCTCTCTTGTTACTTCTCTCTTGTTACTTCTCTCTTGTAATGACTAATGTTCTCAAGCTGTAAGTCTTGCTTGTTACTTCTCTCTTGTTACTTCTCTCTTGTTACTTCTCTCTTGTAATGACTAATGTTCTCAAGCTGTAAGTCTTGCTTGTTACTTCTCTCTTGTTACTTCTCTCTTGTTACTTCTCTCTTGTAATGACTAATGTTCTCAAGCTGTAAGTCTTGCTTGTTACTTCTCTCTTGTTACTTCTCTCTTGTTACTTCTCTCTTGTAATGACTAATGTTCTCAAGCTGTAAGTCTTGCTTGTTACTTCTCTCTTGTTACTTCTCTCTTGTTACTTCTCTCTTGTAATGACTAATGTTCTCAAGCTGTAAGTCTTGCTTGTTACTTCTCTCTTGTTACTTCTCTCTTGTTACTTCTCTCTTGTAATGACTAATGTTCTCAAGCTGTAAGTCTTGCTTGTTACTTCTCTCTTGTTACTTCTCTCTTGTTACTTCTCTCTTGTAATGACTAATGTTCTCAAGCTGTAAGTCTTGCTTGTTACTTCTCTCTTGTTACTTCTCTCTTGTTACTTCTCTCTTGTAATGACTAATGTTCTCAAGCTGTAAGTCTTGCTTGTTACTTCTCTCTTGTTACTTCTCTCTTGTTACTTCTCTCTTGTAATGACTAATGTTCTCAAGCTGTAAGTCTTGCTTGTTACTTCTCTCTTGTTACTTCTCTCTTGTTACTTCTCTCTTGTTACTTCTCTCTTGTTACTTCTCTCTTGTTACTTCTCTCTTGTTACTTCTCTCTTGTTACTTCTCTCTTGTTACTTCTCTCTTGTTACTTCTCTCTTGTTACTTCTCTCTTGTTACTTCTCTCTTGTTACTTCTCTCTTGTTACTTCTCTCTTGTTACTTCTCTCTTGTTACTTCTCTCTTGTAATGACTAATGTTCTCAAGCTGTAAGTCTTGCTTGTTACTTCTCTCTTGTTACTTCTCTCTTGTTACTTCTCTCTTGTAATGACTAATGTTCTCAAGCTGTAAGTCTTGCTTGTTACTTCTCTCTTGTTACTTCTCTCTTGTTACTTCTCTCTTGTAATGACTAATGTTCTCAAGCCGTACTGACGCTTTAAATTACTTAGCTTGAATCATCATTTATTATCAAAATACTTTTTAAAACGTATATGATCAATAATATTGTCAAACTGTCTCGACATACCGCCCCCCACCCACTCAACCCCATAACAGGTTAGCCAAGTAGCTGTACTCATCATAAGGAATCTAATCTTTTGACTTTAAATTCCAATGTACTGCAATAATACACTTTCTCTGCCATGTGGAAGGGTCCCTTGTTGTATAGTATGATTAGTGGTCTTATATAGCGCGATACTCCAGCCTAGAGCTGGGCTCATCGCGCTGTACATAAACATTTTAGCAAACGTAATCGTGACTTAAAAAACTAACAAACATTTATTTCATTTAATAAACATCTGTATAACAACAAAACAAAATCAAATGTATATTAGTCATAAATCTATTTATTAATGTTTCCTTCCCTATTGTCGATTGGGTGACCAGGCATCAGACCTGTAGATATAGTTTGAGATAGGTTTAATTTACAACATGCCCCATGATTTAATGACCCCCCTCCCCCCCCCCAAACAAAAAAACAAAAAAGAACCCAAAAAAAACAAAAAAGAACCCAAAAAAAACGATTTCGTGCGTGTTCATTATAGTTCGAGATAGGTTTAATTTACAACATGCCCCATGATTTAATGACCCCCTCCCCCCCCCCAAACAAAAAAACAAAAAAGAACCCAAAAAAAACAAAAAAGAACCCAAAAAAAACGATTTCGTGCGTGTTCATGAACTGTTTCTTTCCAATGTGTAAGAGGGTGTTTGACCTATTTAGGAGGATATGTCGGTGTTCTGTGAAATTGTGCAGTAAAATACCATACGCCATTTCTCAAAATGACTTCGTTTCTCGGACACTGTATACAGATCTATATACAAATCTTTGCTTTAACATGAGCATGGTCCCAATCGGCGTGCCGGGGTGCCCACTGCAGTTGACCGCGTTTGAAGAGTGTCTTTAAAAGCACCAGTTTCTCGTTGTAACGGGCTGTGCCTATTGTTTTACATTTCATAATGGACTCACGACAGAGAAACACACAGGTGGAATCGACCGTTTCTTTAGCCTAGTCGTGGGAATCTGTTGATTGTATTGTTTTCATAACAAGTTCCTTCCCGTCACTCATTTGGTTAACAGAAAGGGTAATCTGAGGTTTTTCTTAAGCGTGTGTGGAACAAAAATATTACAAGAATAGCGTTTGAATTTTTGAAAAAAAAAAAAAAAATAGCTGTATTTAAGAGACTAAAGTTGGGGGGGGGGGGTAATCAATTACTCATATCGGAATCGGTTGACTGTTATTGTTTATAGCAGTGATCCCCAAATGGCGGTCCGTGGACCTTCACCGGTCCGTATGCCTAACGCTGCCGGTCCCCATGACAAAAATATATATGGTCAAATAGAAATACAAGATTAAAAATAAATCATTCACCGGTCCCTGGTAAAAATCTTGAAACTTGTTCACCGGTCCGCCAAACTTAAACGTTTGGGAACCACTAGTCTATAGCTTGCTGTCGACCCACACTCCTCCTTTTCAAAATTATAATGTTAAAAATTTTGTTTAGATCAGGCCTGATCAACTCAAAATCGTAATACTTTATGAAAAACGTGTGCGGACCAAATGAAAATAAGACGGGAGGGGGGGGGGGGGGGGAGAAGCTATTAAGAATATAAGAATAATAAATATTACGTTACATACGAGATATATTTAATGCGACACATTGCACCGTAAATTTGTTGTTTATTTAAAACTGAAATAAATATTTATATTGTTTTTCTGTATTTATACATTTAGTATTATTATAAATCAATAAATAAGGAATATAATTTTTAATGTATAAAATTATGAATTTTCACCTGTCTTTGCGTGCCGCAAATGGAGTGCTGGCGGGCCGTACGTGGCCCGCGGGCTATAAGTTGTGCATCCCTGGTTTAAATAATTGAATAAACCAAAGTAATTGAGATTCCAGCTGAATCCATACGGAACATTGCATAAAACCTGTATTCGTATGACAAGGATTTTTGTTCAGTCCTGTGCCTTCTGGTCAATCCAGTAGATACTGGCATCTGTTCATGACAGTGCACATAGGATGTCATGGCCAATGACATAGCACACAGAATGTCTCGGGCAATCACATCACTCACTGAATGCCATGGCCAATGATATTGCACACAGAATGTCTCGGCCAATGACATCACACACGGAAAAGCAATGACCAATGAGATCACACACAGAATGTCATGGTCAATGACATGATACACAGGATGTCAGGGCCAATGGCACCACACACAGAATGTCATGGCCAATGACATGACACATAGAATGCCATGGAAAATGACATGACACACAAAATGACATGGCTAATGACATGACACAAAGAATGCAATGACAAATGACATGACACACAGAATGCCATATCAAATGACATGAAACACAGAATGCCATGGGAAACGATATGACACACAGAATGCCATGGCTAATGACATGACACACAGAATGCCATGGCAAATGACATGACACACATAATGCCATGGGAAATGACATACAGACTGCCATGGCCAATGACATGACACACATAATGTCATGACAAATGACATGACATACAGAATGAATGACATGCAGAAGTCACACAGAATGCCATGGCAAATGATCTGACACACATAATGACATGGCAAATCACACGGATTGCCATGGCCAATGGCAGGACACACATAATTTCATGGCCAATGAATAATACCCGGTATAATCAAGTCACTAAATCTATATTTAAAATACGTTTTTCGATGTCATCTTAAGGACTTTAAAACGCATCGACCAATGAGTCTCATGACCACGATGACCTCAGTCAGTCACATGACCTCGATGGCCAGTCATCCACATGACCTCGATGACCAGTCAGTCACATGACCGCGATGACCTCAGTCAGTCCAATGACCTCGATGGCCAGTCACATGACCTGTCAGTCAGATGGCCTCGATGGCCAGTCAGTCACATGACCTGTCAGTCAGATGGCCTCGATGACCAGTCAGTCACATGACCTCGATGACCTGGGACTGTCAAAAGCAGCATATTGTTTAATTGTTCCTGATCCGTGATTCGATGAAGCACTGCCCTCGGGGAGATGCATGCTGATCTCAACATCCTGTTGGAGACGCCACAAGGGGGTTACGAGTTGTGCATGGGGGGGGGAGGTGGTATTTCTGATAGTTCATTTGTCAGTCAGACACCCAGTTCCCAGGCAACTCTCTCACGCTATGTTGGGGGGGGGGGGTCAGTACCACATACCACCCCCTTCCACATCACTCATGATGTGTTTTGTCAGTCTACATAATAACTATGGGTGCGAGGGCACCTTGTCATGGTGGCCCAACACACCCCCCACCTCATTTTCTCCTCCCTCATCCTTATCTTTCGTTTCATCGTTTTTTTTTCTAATACATTTTTAAGTTAAAATTCTGTCTGAGGGTTTTTCCAGGCTCACTCGAATACATAATTCTTTTTTTAAGAAGAAAGAAAGAAAGAACCAAATTTAGTTTTAAAAATGTTCAGCTCTTGTTTATTTGCTCCCCCATATTTCCACTATGGAATGAGATGGCACTCACTTCAACGTGTGTCAAAGAATGCATTATTACGTTGGAACGTTTCGTTGTTGATATACACAAACCAACACCCCCCCCCCCGCTCTCCGTGCTAAATTATGTCTTCTTAAACAGGTCATCTTTACAATATGTAGCTACATAACTATCGTTATTTGGGTGAAAAAAAAAAGTAACTAGATATTACATGACCATTTCTGTCTGCAGTTGTTGGTTTTTTTATACGCGCCTGCCCCCACCCCTTCCTTTTTGTATGTCTACTGATAGATGTCATCGTTACAATATTTAGATAATTGGATTTAAACAGTACATTAATGTAACATGACGGGTTAACCTCAATTCTGTCTGAAGTTGGTTTTTTTTTTACCCCCCCCCCCCCAATGTCTTTTGATAGATGTCATCGTTCCACTGTTTAGATATCTGGCTATAAAACAGTAACTAGTCACTACAGATAACATGACGGGTCACTACAGATAACATGACGGGTCAAGCTCAATGCTGTCTGAAGTTGTTGATTGGCGTCCACTTCTAAAATTAGTTTGTTTTCTTTCTCTTGGAAAATTATTCTTGATCAAATTTTTTCAGCTTCTTTAAAATGGCTCTCCGGCGAATAGTTAAAAAAAAGCAACCAAATATCATCTAGTCAATTAGAGGATTTCGTTAGCACATTATTACCAGCACCAAAGGGATATTGTGTGGACACAACACAGTGCCGGTAATAAATTACTTTAAAATAATGATTATTTAAATTAAAAAAAACATCTCCCTGCCGAGATGTTTAAAGGGATCTCTCGTCTGCTAATACTAATACTATCCAACTGGCCCCCGTTCACAAGACCGACCGTGTAACACCACACCGCCACTCACCCACACCTACTTAGCCTTCACCCCACCCCCTCCCCCACCTCACCCTTTCATGGATGCTGTCTGCTCACACCGAATCATTCACACCTCCCCGACAGTTTCAGAATCCCTCTCCCCCCCCCCCATCCTTCCCCCCCCCCCCCCCGTTTCACAACCCCCCCCCCCCCCCCCCCACACACACACACCCTTTTTTTTTCTCAGATAAAATGTGAAATGTTCAGACGGTGGAATTTCGAGCATGATAATCCAGTGTGCTTCAGTTCATGTAGGCTATTCTTTCGTCTACTTTTTTTTTTTTCTCTCCTCCTTTTTCTTTTTTGAAATAACGCTACTCCCTCTCTGGAAAGCAGAGGTTCTTAACCTTTCTGCTGCACCGCATCCCTCTTGATTTCCAACCAGTTCTCGCTTCCTCCATTTCGAGGCCAAAACAAATTGGTGGCCGCACCCCTTACGATTAAACAAAAAAAAAAGGTTACTAAAAGTGCAAAATAAACATGATCTTACAGGGCTTCCCACACCCCATGAAACCGCCCGCCACACCCCCAGGGGCTGTGGACATCACTGGTTAA
Organism: Lymnaea stagnalis; assembly: GCA_964033795.1. NCBI lineage: Eukaryota > Metazoa > Mollusca > Gastropoda > Lymnaeidae > Lymnaea > Lymnaea stagnalis. Next base: position 2,513,657 of record CAXITT010000023.1, on the reverse strand, counting down.
GAACCCCTATATTATTTTTTTTTACACCACGGTGTACAGTAAGTAGGGCGAGATTCAAAGAGATTGTTTACTTATTACGTGTGGATTTCAAGAAGGAAAAGGCCCGGAGTGGGGTGGGGGGGGTGTAACAGAAAAGATAAAAGTAGCTATTTTTATTTTTTTTATGAGTTACATGGTTGTTTATTCTTCTTGGGGTAACTCGGTCAAAGGTCGACAAGGAAGAGTCAGTCCTTGGTATGTACGAAGGTCCCCCAACAAGTGGCCCGAATTAGACCTTTTAATAAATTGCGTTATATGTTACGTCAAAATGGAACTGGAAACACATCACTGGAATTTGGACCCGGGTCCCTTTAGACTTAATGCTATTCGGATGTTATTTGTGGTAGTTTATTTTAGTTACAATGAAGAATTAAGTTCGCAAACATATAGTCCATTAAATTATTTTTCATTTGATACCAAATTTTGTCTTACAACCTAACAATAATATAATAATTTTAATCCCAACCTCTAACTTTTCGGACCTGGGTCCGAATAGCCACTTCCATAAATAAAAATGTGTATGTTCCGAATCATATTGTTATTTTACATTGAGTATGTGCAGGGCGTTGCAGGAAGTTGCGGGATATGTCGAAGTCTGCCACCACTTGAAGGATAAATGCAAATGCATCCCCCATCTTGAGGAGACAATGTGTACACCTTGAAACTTTAGATTGACACAGCGCCAAGCCGTTCGCCCCATTCGTGGAAAGCCTGTGACATAAATAAGGAAATTTTAATTTAAAAAAAAACAAAAAAAAAAAACATCAGGGGTTAAAACAGAACTGCTGGGGTTAAAACAGAACTGCTGGGGTTAAAACAGAACTGATGGGGTTAAAACAGAACTGCTGGGGTTAAAACAGAACTGCTGGGGTTAAAACAGAACTGCTGGGGTTAAAACAGAACTGCTGGGGTTAAAACAGAACTGCTGGGGTTAAAACAGAACTGCTGGGGTTAAAACAGAACTGCTGGGGTTAAAACAGAACTGCTGGGGTTAAAACAGAACTGCTGGGGTTAAAACAGAACTGCTGGGGTTAAAACAGAACTGCTGACACGACAGTGGCCAATGAATGACACGTACTTTTCTGGACGGGATGACTGACTCTCCGTCTGCTGCAAATTGGACAGTTAGCTGGATGAGGCTTAAACTCAATTTCAACAGTTTGAAATTATTATTTTTTCTGAGAAATTTCAAGACGGTAATCTACCACCTCTTTGCTATTCACACGTACATACGATCACACCCAAACAACGGCTCCTTGCCAACGGATTTCAGGTCTCGGCACCTGTCCCAGAGTTACGGTAATAGATTTGGATACTGGCTGACTGACAGTCGCTGGTGAGTACGTCATTGATGGGCGTTGCCATTAACGCTCGCTGCACCAATCGACTTGGAATAATCGTTGGGGTTTGTTTGTTTGTTTTTTTTTAAATTATTTAAATTATTTTTAATGTGTGAACAAGCCGAATAAAACCTCATTGTTTCCTCTCAATATTGCCAATGAAAGTCAGGAGACAGCAGTCAACATGGCGTGGGAACAGAAATAGTCCTTCAACGACTCTGCTGTGCGCTGCTCGGATACTAATAAAAATACAATGATACAATGAGACGGATACAACGAGACGGATACATTGAGACGGATACAATGACAAAATGAGACGGTTACGATGACGCAATCAGACGGACACAACGACGCAATCAGACGGACACGACGTCGCAATCAGATGGACACGACGTCGCAATCAGACGGACACGACGTCGCAATCAGACGGACACGACGACGCAATCAGACGGACACAACGACGCAATCAGATGGACACGACGTCGCAATCAGACGGACACGACGTCGCAATCAGACGGACACAACGACGCAATCAGACGGATACAATGAGACACGCATCCACAAAAAAATATTGTCGGACAAAATGATACTAGACCTATGTGAGCCAGAGCTAAATCAATGGCGCATGAAGTGAATGGCAATCTTCTAAATCAATGGCGCATGAAGTGAATGGCAATCTTAAAAGACCAATGACATATGCATCAATAGAATTGTCTAGGTCTGAAAGAAAGTGGGGTGTGATGGTGAGTTCAGTGGCGCGTCAAATGAAATGCCCAACAACTGCGCTCAATGAGATTCTCACCATATACCGCCAGTGCGTTTGGTCCGTAAAATAGTTTATTACGTTTTACGGAAATAGTCTCAATATAAATATGCAGTGGAAAAAAAAAGGGGGGGGGGGGGGGGGGTGGGGGGTTGAGCTCATTAGACGATATGGTTCAGTGGCGTGGGTGAGCTCATTAGACTATAGGGTTCATTGGCGTGGGTGAGCTCATTAGACGATATGGTTCAGTGGTATGGGTGAGCTCATTAGACTATATGGTTCAGTGGCGTGAATAAAAGTTCGGTTAAAATACCGCGGTGGAGTTGATCAGCACTAATAATTGGGATGCTTTTAAGTTCATGTTTTTTCAAATAACGTTGGTAGATGAGAAGTTCATGCATGGCCGTCGGCATTGTTTGCCGGGTTACGAGTTCCCGATAACTGCACAAAACAGCGAGTCTATTGGAGTTCAAAAGTCGCGAAAAATAATGTCTTTGAATTTAGATGGGATTCTCAAAAAAAAAAAAAAGATAATTGTTGTTCTTAATATCCCGGTAACACCAGGTCATATCTTCTAGTGTTTTAAAAATGGGTAAAATATGGACATTCGAGAGACCTTAACTTATATCTAATGAGCGTATACTGAAGTAGCCCATACTTAATTATAGCCACTGGTCGTTGGCATTACAGTTGGAACAACCCTACGTCCGCATGTGACTGTTAAATAGAAAGCAACAGCTTTGATCACTATCAGTACTATCAGACGTCCGTTGATGGGTCTAGATGCGAACACTGTGAGACTTCTGCGAACACTGTGAGGCTTCTGCGCGTTTCTGGTGGTCGGCTCTAGTGGTGAACACTAACAGACTTCCGTGTGTGTGGCTGGCACAGCCGCCTTACCTGAGACAAGATCAACAGGTAGACAGGTAGAGTGGCTAAAAGAAGCTGAGCAAATAGCTCCAGAACAGAGGTTCCTCTTACTTTCGATTCAACAGTATTTATAGTTCAGTATATAGCCATCTACAAATTGGGCAGTTTGATTAAAAGATGTTAAATTCAACTCACACTTTCTGCTCTCAGTGGTTCTATGAAGGCTCTAAATTGTGTTATTTTATTCTGTCTCCCAAAACCCGTGTTGTCTGACAACGTTTAGAGAACACCTGGTGTAGGCGAAAACCAGACCGTGGCTGGTAGTAATATGGAAGGGTGGGGTCGCATACATGTTAGCATGGTTCACGGATGCTGGGCTGGTGGTGGAAGGTTGGGTCTGGGTGAAGATGGATGATAAAATCGGTAAGAGCAGGCCAGACTTTGTTGCATCGATGTCTCGACCAGGAGCCTGGCTGTGCTTTAATCACCCCTGGCACCGTTATTGTGGAAAGGCGTGACAGTGCATGTATCCAGATCACAGTAGTAATGTCCTACACACAGGTAGCGTATTTGTAACAAAAAATGATACGCAAACGGGGAATACCCGCAATTATTATTTTTTTTTAAATTAAAAACTTAATTCGCAAATTACGTCTCGCTGAGGGGGAAAAAAAAGGGGGGGGGGGGGGATTTGGGGTGGTTTTGTTTTTGGGGGGGGGGGCCGGGAAAAAAATTTTGGAGGCACTTTTTTCCAATTTTTAAAAATTTTTTATTTTGTAGCGTATTTGTAACAAAAAATGATACGCAAACGGGGAATACCCGCAATTATTATTTTTTTTTAAATTAAAAACTTAATTCGCAAATTACGTCTCGCTGAGGGGGAAAAAAAAGGGGGGGGGGGGAATTAGTGATGCTTTGTCTTATGGTGGGGGGACACGTAAAAAAAATTATGACGTCACTATTTTCCAATTTGTAAAAATCTTTATTTTAATTAATTTTAAAAACATTAATTTGAGGTCGACATTGCCTCGGGTATTATGTAGGCACCGTGAAACTCAGTCGCTCACACCATTTGCGCAAAAACTTTTGTGGCCATTTTACATTCGGCTTGTGGAGGACTTCGTTGTTTCGCGTCACAGTTTTCTATTAATACTACATCTTATGGGAAAATGTTTAATAATAAAATCAAATCTTAGTTTTGTTATGAAAATTTTATGTTTTGATTTTTTAAGGCGTACGTGACAGGGGGGGGGGAGAGGGGTAATGTGACCCCGGGGGGCGGGGTGGTGGTCTAAAAAGGTCATTTTTGCGTGACGTAATTTACGAACGATCCCTAAATGTGTGTGGTGAAATATCAATTTAAAAGCTAAAAAAGATGAAAGGATAAAAAGACCAGTAATCTATATGGTTTTAGTTTTTTATTATAATGATTATTTTTTAAAATACTCATTACAATTTAGAAAATCAATAATATGAGATAACCTGAAAAAAGAACGCAACAACGAACGTGTCGGCCAGAAGCGTTCATCGGCGAAAAGACAAGAGTCAGAGCAGCTTTCAATTTCAAAAAAAAAAAATAATAATAACGCTTAGTTGAAATGCGGTATGCGAGCGGGCGGCAAGGAATATACACACGGGTGCACTGCTGATAAATGCACTCACGTCTTTTGGATTGGAGGGTTATCCTTTAATTTGTTTTTGTTTGTTTTGTTTTTTAAATTGACACTTCACCAATTAGCGAATAAAGTTGTTGTTTTTTTTTTAATTGCTTACGTGCATTCCACACCCTCCTCATTTTTTTGTGTGTATTATTTTTGTTACAAATACGCTACCTGTGGGTAGGACATTACTACTGTGAACTGGATACATGCACTGTCAGGCCTTGCCGCAATACCGGTTTAACATGCATCCATCTTCACCCAGACTCAACCTTCCACCACCAACCCAGCGTCCGTGAACCATGCTAACATACATCCATCTTCACCCAGACTCAACCTTCCACCACCAACCCAGCGTCCGTGAACCATGCTAACATACATCCATCTTCACCCAGACTCAACCTTCCAACACCAACCCAGCGTCCGCGAACCATGCTAACATACACCCATCTTCACCGAGACTCAACCTTCCACCACCAATCCAGCGTCCGTGAACCATGCTAACATACATCCATCTTCACCCAGACTCAACCTTCCACCACCAACCCAGCGTCCGTGAACTATGCTAACATACATCCATCTTCACCCAGACTCAACCTTCCACCACCAATCCAGCGTCCGTGAACCATGCTAACATACATCCATCTTCACCCAGACTCAACCTTCCACCACCAACCCAGCGTCCGTGAACCATGCTGACATACATCCATCTTCACCCATTACAATTTAAATGTTGAGAATTACAAACGATCTTTGACTTAAATCTTCATGACTTTTGCAGACGACACGAATCCGTTATAAAATGGTTGCACTAAGAAACCCGTGACTCGTAAGGGGAACTCACAGCACATTCAGTCACAACTATAAGGGACTCACATCACAGTGGCTCACTGTTAAGTGTCTGGAATATAATACCTTATTCTTCTAAACTATCTTCTATCCCCGCGGGGATCAAGTTTCATTTGTTCATTGCGTTTGCAGAGGATTAAGCAGAATTAATATTGCATTTGGTTAATACCCGCCTCCTGGGGGTGAAGTTAAGTGGGGAATACTCCGTCTAATCTGATTCAACAGATGTTAGAAATAATGGGTGGAGGCAATGCATCGGACTGACATAAACTCTCAAGCTCGGACAGGATCTGCCCCAATTTGGGGAGGGAGAAAAATCTAGTAGGTCAGGGTGAATCCTAGTAAATTGTAAAGGAGAACACACAAAATAACAGTGCCACTTTTGGGCTCTCTACGTGTACAATCTTGTATCGAACTTTGTTCAAATCTGTCAAGACACAGCCGATCTGTATTGCTAATTATTGGGATGCAGGTTTGATCTAACAAAGTGACACCTCAATCATTAAATAGCGTTGTAGGCTGTTGAAGGGACAGGGGAAGATCCGAGACAGGAAGGCGTGACCCCCTTCCCTCTCCAACCCCCTGGCAGGCTAATAACCGCCTGGCCCGGGCAGCCTGCCAATGGGATGAGATCACGTACAAGCCCTACCTCGAGGTACCGTACTTGAAGACGCTGCCAGACTCGATTACACATATTCGCTTTGGAATCGGGGTTCCCACTCGCGGGGGTCAATGATCTGACGTCAAGGGCCTGTAAACGACTACTTGGGACAGTGCATAGCTTTCAAGTCTTAATTCATAAAATATAGTAACTAATAAGATATCTAGAAAAGGAATTCTCGGAGGACCTCATTACTTAAATTGTTTAACACCCACCCACCCCCACCTCCCAATCATTTGGTTTACCGTTACTTCTCTGACCAGATTTCATTGTAAGTGTGTGACATCATCTCAAGTATAACATATTTTAAAAGCCAACTCCTTCACATTATGAAAGGCGTGTATTGTTCATGAAGTAATGTGTGTAAGAAAAAAGATTTGACCGCAACCCACCCCTACTTTTTAAATAAACTAATTCAATGTACCATAATTGTCTCTTCCAAGTCCTCAATCTACTCATTGCTGAACATCATCTTTTTGGACATCGTTGAGTGGAGATGTTTCAATATCTTAGAATGTAGACTTGGCCTAATCATCTATGAACGGCAGCTGCTCGTGGCAGGAATGTCATGTTCCATCATGTTTTTACCCACTTACTCCCTCCCCCATTACTCTCCCCCCATCACCAGCTATTCTCCCCCCCCACCCCGTTCTCTTTCTTTCCCTCTTCCGCGCACACCTGTACACAGGTATCAGCCGTCTGGCTCCATCTTCTGAACACAGGGGGACCTAGTCCTGGGTAAGGTGCTCGTCAATTGATGTCCTGTCAGTCACAGTCAGTCATCCATCAGTCAGTCATCCATCAGTCAGTCATCCATCAGTCAGTCATCCATCAGTCAGTCATCCATCAGTCAGTCATCCATCAGTCAGTCATCCATAACTCAGTCATCCATAAGTCAGTCATCCATCAGTAAGCATGTGGTACTTAACTGCACTGTTTTGGTTTGTTCATACAGGGGCTCTTAACCCTTTTTTTTTTTTTTTTTTTTTTTTGTTCGTTCCATTCACCCCTTTACCAATCGGTTGAGAATCCCGGACAATTTGGAATAAATGTGTTAAATGCATATAATGACAAAGAAAATGCTGCTCACTCTGATACCTTTTCAAGAACCGCTTCGGGGTCCGCGGACCAAAAGTTAAGAATCCTTGATCTAAAATGTCTCCTGCTTGTCCATTACCGTTTGTTTTCTGCCCTAAACCTCATCTGTTCACCTACTACAGGGCATACGTTTATTGTCGCTAAATCAGGTTGACGTGTGTATATATTCTTGTTAAATACTTAAGAAAGCAATTTCCCCAAACCGGTATGACACGATACGCCTTTCGCCTTTTTTATTTTGGTTTTCTTTCCAGAGTTGCACGAACAATTTCTTTACAATTCTTGATAACAAGGATTGTTTTTTTCCTTCAAATTGTCCGTAACTTGACGCCACCCTGCGACAATGGGTACGGCACGCCACCATCCCGATCTGTTAAATGTTATCATTAGCTAATGTTAACACTTATTTTTCCACACAGGCCGTTTTTGATCATTCAATTTGAAGGCGTGGTATGTAATAGATTGCCAGGTTCATCCATCGACGGGTGAGATCTGATCCGTGAAAGGTATCAGTAGATGTGGTATTCGTTGTCGCCACCTGGGGGTGAAGTTCGACCTATAGAAAAATATTTATTTTACATTCAATCGCTTTAAAAAAAAAAAATAAAAAAAAACCAACTCCACCACATATCCATTCAATCGATGCCCTGTGGGCGTGCCCGTACTCCACCACATATCCATTCAATCGATGCCCTGTGGGCGTGCCTGTACTCCACCACATATCCATTCAATCGATGCCCTGTGGGCGTGCCCGTACTCCACCACATATCCATTCAATCGATGCCCTGTGGGCGTGCCCGTACTCCACACATATCCATTCAATCGATGCCCTGTGGGCGTGCCCGTACTCCACCACATATCCATTCAATCGATGCCCTGTGGGCGTGCCCGTACTCCACCACATATCCATTCAATCGATGCCCTGTGGGCGTGCCCGTACTCCACCACATATCCATTCACTCGATGCACTGTGGGCGTGCCCGTACTCCACACATATCCATTCAATCGATGCACTGTGGGCGTGCCCGTACTCCACCACATATCCATTCAATCGATGCCCTGTGGGCGTGCCCGTACTCCACACATATCCATTCAATCGATGCACTGTGGGCGTGCCTGTACTCCACCACACATCCATTTAATCGTATGCTCTGTGATCATGACCGTACTCCACCACATATCCATTCAATCGATGCACTGTAGGCGTGCCCGTACTCCACCACATATCCATTCAATCGATGCCCTGTGGGCGTGCCTGTGACTTTAATGGAACACGTGGAAACATAATCATAGCAATAGAATGCAACATGGAGAGATCAAGGCATTTGGAATGGGACCGTCTCGATGGTATTGCATACATGAGCGCCCGCAGGAATTTTAGGCAAGGGTCGGTCAGTCGATAACAAAAAACGCAGAATGTAAATAGCTCATGCAAAACTGTATCATGTGTTTACCCTACATGTAATGTAATCATGTGTTTACCCTACATTTAATGTAATCATGTGTTTACCCTACATGTAATGTAATCATGTGTTTACCCTACATGTAATGTAAATGCCGGTTTCGTTAAGTCCTAATTCATTATCTAGCCCATTTTTAGTTGGATTTATTTATTATTTATCACAGTGCCGAAGTTAGTAACTAAGTAATTTTATAGACGGGGTGAAGGGGGGAACGCCCCCTCCCCTCTCCCCACTTTGACTTATGCTGCGGGCGCCCTTGGCTTGTAATGGACGTGTGTTTGATTCCGCTCAGAAATATGCTAAATTACGAACGTCATGGATCACTCTAAGACCGTTGTTACCTTTCATAGCCATCATTTCGTCTTAGTGGTTACTCTAAACTTGTGTGAAACCATCGCTCACCGGAAATGTAAACGTCATGGATTACTCTAAGACCGTTGTTACCTTTCAAGACAATGCATCATTTCGTCTTAGTGGTTACTCTAAACTTGTGTGAAACCATCGCTCACCGGAAATGTAAACGTCATGGATTACTCTAAGACCGTTGTTACCTTTCAAGACAATGCATCATTTCGTCTTAGTGGTTACTCTAAACTTGTGTGAAACCATCGCTCACCGGAAATGTAAACGTCATGGATTACTCTAAGACCGTTGTTACCTTTCAAGACAATGCATCATTTCGTCTTAGTGGTTACTCTAAACTTGTGTGAAACCATCGCTCACCGGAAATGTAAACGTCATGGATTACTCTAAGACCGTTGTTACCTTTCAAGACAATGCATCATTTCGTCTTAGTGGTTACTCTAAACTTGTGTGAAACCATCGCTTACCGGAAATGTAAACGTCATGGATTACTCTAAGACCGTTGTTACCTTTCAAGACAATGCATCATTTCGTCTTAGTGGTTACTCTAAACTTGTGTGAAACCATCGCTTACCGGAAATGTAAACGTCATGGATTACTCTAAGACCGTTGTTACCTTTCAAGACAATGCATCATTTCGTCTTAGTGGTTACTCTAAACTTGTGTGAAACCATCGCTTACCGGAAATGTAAACGTCATGCTCTGGGCTCCGGGTGGACGCTGTTGTTTTTAGTCTCTACTAGAGACCGACCGAAAGTGATTTTCCGATTTCGGCCGAAGCCGAAAATAGGCCGAAAGTTTAAAATTACTTTCGACCGAAACCGAAAAAAGGCCGAAAGTTTAAAAATGACTTTCGGCCGAAACCGAAAAAGGCCGAAAGTTAAAAATGAATTTCGGCCGAAGCCGAAACCGAAAATGAAATATTAAGATATTTTGAAATTCGTTCCCGCATACATTCTGCATACAGCGAAAATGATGTGGGAAAGTATAAATATTTACATTCTTTTTATAAAAAATAAGATAATCGTAAATAAACATCTAATATAGGGGTCTCAAACTCGCGGCCCACGAGCCACTTGTGACCCGCATGACGATATTTTGCGGCCCGCTACATGACAGAAAAGTGAGATGTAAATGCGCCGGCCCGTTTCCCCCATTCTCATATATATAACGTGACTCTCCACGACGGTTTCAGTCGAATCTCACCGACTAGTCTAATTCTGATTTTTTTAAAATGTTTCTAACTATTTTTGTATGCCAGGTCTCTGGCAACAGTGAGTAGTTCTTAAGAACCCTTAATGATTGTATTGTTATTTATAAAGGTTGAGCAGATTGTAACAGTTGTAATCGCTTTTTTGTGGATTACTTGATGCGGCCCACTCTCATTCAGACACTACCTCCTGCCCCCCCCCCCCAAACCATAATTTGAGTTTGAGACCCTTGATCTAATAAATACTTTGGATTTTACCATTTTAATATAAACGTAATTTAAATTGCTTTACCATTTTTAAAAAATTAGTATGGTAGGAGAAAATTTGGCAAAAATTTGGGGGGGGGGGAATTTAATGCAAAATTTTTTTTTTAAACAGGGTATCTAAAAAATGTGGTTCTAAAAGATCGCTTAATTTGTTTCTAAAGATCGTTTAGTTGGTTGTTATTGATAGGTTAGTTTGTTCTTAAAGATCGGTTAGTTTGTTCATAAAGATCGGTTAGTTTGTTCATAAAGATCGCTTAGTTTGTTGTTAAAGATTGTTTAGTTTGTTGTTAAAGATCGTTTAGTTTGTTGTTAAAGATCGTTTAGTTTGTTGTTAAAGATCGCTTAGTTTGTTGTTAAAGATCATCCAGTTTTTGTTAATGATCGATTTAATTTTTTTTAAAGATCGGTTAGTTTGTTCATAAAGATCGCTTAGTTTGTTGTTAAAGATCGCTTAGTTTGTTGTAAAGATCGATTAGTTTTTTCATAACGATCGCTTAGTTTGTTCTTAAAGATAATTGATTTTGTTCATTAAGATCGATTAGTTTGTTCTTAAAGATCTTTAAGTTTGTTCCTAAAGAACATTTAGTTTTCTGTTAAAAATAGCTTAGTTTATTCTCATAAATCATTTAGTTTACTATTAAAGATCATTTGTTTTGTTCTTAATGATCATTTAGATCGGTCTTAAAAATCGTTTAGTTTGTTCTTTAAGATCGTTCAGTTTGTTATTAAAGATCGCTTAGTTTGTTTTAAAGATCGTTTAGTTTGTTCTTAAAAGTCCCTTAGATTGTTGTTAAATATCGTTTAGTTTGTTCTCAAAGATCGCTTAATTTGTTCTTAATTATCGCGTAGTTTGTTAATTATCGCTTTCGCTGAGTATTAAATGACCGAAAACCTGAGTCACTTTCGGTCGGATGGCCGAAAGTCTAAGTCAATTTCGGCCGAAACCGAAGAAAAACCGAAAGTTAACTTTTCTCTTTCGGCCGAAACCGAAATTATGCCGAAAGTTAACTTTTCAGTTTCGACCGAAACCGAAACTTGGCCGAAAGTGATAAAGTTGCCACTTTCGGCGCCGAAGCCGAAGCCGAAATTCGGTCGGCCTCTAGTCTCTACCAAAAAACCAAAAAAAAAAAAAATAAATAAATAATGGAAACGAACTATGCAGGTCGCCTTGATTCTGTGACCTTACTGACCTGGTGAATTTGCATGCTTCCGTAACGTGCTGGAAGCGTGACGCGCGCACAGTGGCATAAAAATAACATTGTTNAGATCGCTTAATTTGTTTTTAAAGATCGTTTAGTTGGTTATTATTGATCGGTTAGTTTGTTCATAAAGATCGGTTAGTTTGTTCATAAAGATCGCTTAGTTTGTTGTTAAAGATTGTTTAGTTTGTTGTTAAAGATCGTTTAGTTTGTTGTTAAAGATCGTTTAGTTTGTTGTTAAAGATCGTTTAGTTTGTTGTTAAAGATCGCTGAGTTTGTTGTTAAAGATCGTAAAGTTTGTTGTTAAAGATCGTTTAGTTAGTTGTTAAAGATCGTTTAGTTTGTTGTAAAGATCGTTTAGTTTGTTGTTAAAGATTGTTTAGTTTGTTGTTAAAGACCGTTTAGTTTGTTCTTAAGGATCGCTTAGTTTGTTGTTGAAGTTCTTTTAGTTTGCTCATAAATATCGCTTAGTTTGTTGTTAAAGATCGCTTAGTTTGTTGTAAAGATCGCTTAGTTTTTTTCATAAAGATCCCTTAGTTTTTTCTTAAAGATAATCAATTTTGTTCCTTAAGATCGATTAGTTTGTTCTTAAAGATCTTTTAGTTTGTTCCCAAAGAACATTTAGTTTTCTGTTAAAGATCGCTTAGTTTATTCTTATAAATCATTTAGTTTACTATTAAATATTATTTGTTTTGTTCTTAAAGATTATTTAGTTCGGTCTTAAAATCGTTTAGTTTGTTCTATAAGATCGTTTAGTTTGTTTTAAAGATCGTTTAGTTTGTTCATAAATGTAGTTTAGTTTGTTGTTAAATATCGTTTAGTTTGTTCTCAAAGATCGCTAATTTGTTCTTAAATGTCCCTTAGTTTGTTGTTAAATATCGCCTTTGCTGAGTATTAAATGACCGAAAACCTGAGTCACTTTCAGCGTGATGGCTGGAAGTCTAAGTCAATTTCAGCCGAAACCGAAGAAAAACCGAACGTTAACTTTTCTCTTTCGGCCGAAACCGAAATTAAGCCGAAAGTTATCTTTTCAGTTTCGGCCGAAACCGAAAGTGATAAAATGGCCACTTTCGGCGCCGAAACCGAAATTCGGTCGGTCTCTACTCTCGAAGTACCTGAGCTGTATTGTACTCTCGAAGTACCTGAGCTGCATTGTACTCCCTAAGTACCTGATTTGTATTACACTGTTTCAAAATGTTGCACAAAAGGGTGATTTAAGTAATTGAGGGGCAGTTTGAGTTTGAGGCCAAAGTGAGTTGTCTTTCCTGTGTCCACCAAAGTTTCCGCTATACACATCGAAGCTACAGAAATCACGATGTTCTTTTATTGTGCCATCAAGGAACATATTAAACCAACAAACTGTCTCCCTGTGCCACCGGGAGCGTCCAGAAAGAAAAGCCGTCCAGAATTGGCATCAACGCTACTAACCGCTTCGTGGTAGAATTGATTGACTTTTTTTAGCAATTAAAAAAAAAGTGTGGGGGGATGGGGGTGTTGGTTGTTACGTTTTGAAGAAAGCTGAACTACGTCTTTAGAAAGCTATCTCAAGTATTCGCGATTGACTTTGACTAATTTCAGATCATGAGATTGGATTGGGCGGGAAGGCCAGAATGGTTAGCTGTATGGTTCGACATTGAAAATGCGACGATTTCAGGGAAAACTAAGCATTCGAAACGTCATCAACTATAAATATAGCAACAATGATTCTCCGTTAATCTCGACACCGAGTACATTACTCAACAGACCTTACTTTCCAAAACATAAAACTTAGTCACGAAACAAATCATTAATAGTAACCATTGTTTGATATAAAGTCATTATAGGCCACTCAAAAATTGAATTTAAATTAAATACCACAACAACGTTTCAGTTCACCTCTAGGTTGTAAGAAAAACCACCATGCGAAATTTCACGTCACTGGCTTGTTGTTCTTGAGATCTCTTGATCAGTCAGTCAATGGATGAGAGGTATTTGGCTTTTAAGTATAGTTATAGATAAGCTCACTCCCTGTCATTTTTAACATCTACTCTACAGACAAGGTATCAGCATATATATATATATAGCACCCCCATCTCACACCACCATGAAGACCACCCCATCTCACACCACTATGAAGAGCCCCCCCCATCCCACACCACCATGAAGACCCCCCCATCTCACACCACCATGAAGACCACCCTAACTCACATCACCATGAAGACCACCCCATCTCAACCACCATGAAGACCACCCCATCTCCCACCACCATGAAGAGCACCCCATCTCACACCACCATGAAGATCAACCCATCCCCCACATACACTGTCAATGAAGACCACCCCATCTCCCTTCCCCCACATACGCTATCATATGAACACCATTACATGACCCACATACCATGTCATGTGAAGATCACCCCATCACCCACATACCATGTCATATGAAGATCACCCCATCAACCACATACCACGTCATATGAAGATCACCCCATCAACACATACCATGTCAGATGAAGATCACCCCATCACCCACATACCATGTCATATGAAGATCACTCCATCACCCACATACCATGTCATATGAAGATCACTCCATCACCCACATACCATGTCATATGAAGATCACCCCAACGTCCACATACCATGTCATATGAAGATCACCCACATACCAATTCATATGAAGATCACCCACATACCATGTCATATGAAGATCACCCCATCACCCACATAACATGTCAGATGAAGATCAACCCATCCCCCACATACCATATCATATGAAGATCCCCCAAATACCATGTCATATGAAGATCACCGACATAACAAGTCATATGAAGATCCCCACATACCATGTCATATGAAGATCCCCCACATACCATGTCATATGAAGATCACCCACATACCATGCCATATGAAGATCATCCCATCATCCACATACTATGTCATATGAAGATCACCCACATACCATGTCATATGAAGATCACCCACATACCATGTCATATGAAGATCACCCACATACCATGACATATGAAGTTCACCCTATCACCCACATACCATGTCATATGAAGATCACCTCATCACCCACATACCATGTCATATGAAGATCACCCACATACCATGACATATGAAGTTCGCCCTATCACCCACATACCATGTCATATGAAGATCACCTCATCACCCACATACCATGTCATATGAAGATCACCTCATCACCCACATACCATGTCATATGAAGTTCACCCTATCACCCACATACCATATCATATGAAGATCACCCCATCACCCACATACCATGTCATATGAAGATCACCCACATACCATGTCATATGAAGATCACCCCATCCCTCACATACCATGTCATATGAAGATCACCTCATCACCCACATACCATGTCATATGAAGATCACCCTATCACCCACATACCATGTCATATGAAGATCACCTCATCACCCACATACCATGTCATATGAAGATCACCCCATCCCTCACATACCATGTCATATGAAGATCACCCCATCCCTCACATACTATGTCATATGAAGATCACCCCATCCCTCACATACTATGTCATATGAAGATCACCCCATCCCTCACATACTATGTCATATGAAGTTCACCCTATCACCCACATACCATGTCATATGAAGATCACCCCATCACCCACATACCATGTCATATGAAGATCACCCACATACCATGTCATATGAAGATCACCCCATCCCTCACATATCATGTCATATGAAGATCACCTCATCACCCACATACCATGTCATATGAAGATCACCCCATCCCTCACATACTATGTCATTATTTAGCAAAGAGCAGGAAAGCCAATGGTTTTTAACCCTTTTGTTTCCATGGACGACCCCCCCCCCTTTTTTTTTTTTTTTTTTTTGCCTGTCACATTTAGAACCAACGATGTATTTATATTTAAATGGATGCCCAGTTTAGGGGAGCCTACAATTTCTAGCCTTTCACCCCATTTTATGACACCCCTTCCCAAGCCATGGTTGGGGGGGGGGTGAGCACACCCCTGGTTCTTCCATCATGTTTTTTTGTTTTTTTTTGTCTGCGGTTTGGACGGCCATCTTTAAAAAAAATGAGCCTTGAGATCTGGAATTGGGATAAGAAGATAATATATATATTGTTAACGGTTGCCAGCACCCACCCCCACCCCCCCCCATCCCTTTCATTGGCTTGATGTCTATTTAAATTCTTATTTTCTGATGGCTGCTATAGTCGTCGCCGAACTTTTACTTAATTCAAAAACCAGTTTACGCATTGGCCCACCACAGAGGGCAAGAATGTCATTTTTTTTAAACCATAACTCTATGGCCACATCTTTGTTGTTTGTATGAAGGGATCATATCACGTGCTGCATTTGCTCCTTGTTGTTGAAAGAAAATGTGGAAGGGTTGGGGGGGGGGCGCTTTTAATAACTCAATGTTCTATGAAAAATGTACACTAGCACATACACTTAAATAGCAGCGGTTCTCAACCTTGTGGGTCGCGACCCCTTTGGGGATCGAACGACCCTTACACAGGGATCGCCCAAGACCATCGGAAAACATTGTATCAAGTAGCAACGAATATAATGTTATGGTTGGGGGGTCACCACACCATGACGAACAGTATTAAAAGGGTCGCGGCTTTCGGAAAGTTGAGAACCACTGCTTAATAGCCATCGGCGGGCGTGCTCATCTACGTTTAAAACATTTTTTAAATCTTATTTATCAGGCCAGGGTCGATTGAATTTTTCTTTTTATCAATGCATCTTATCACTTTATACATAGAACACTGCGAAGAATAATTCGAGGGAACGTGGTGCAGGTTTGAGAACCGTTTACATGAAAATAACGCTGCCCAGAGTTTCAATAAACTTTCTGTATTAATCAAGATGAACACTAGGCCATCATTTTATTAACATTGGGCCGTTATTTGATAAACAATAGGCCATTATTTGATGAACATTAGGCCATTATTTTATGAACATGGGGCCATAACTTTATGAACATGGGGCCATAACTTTATGAACATGGGGCCATTATTTTATGAGCATTGGGCCATTATTTCATGAACAATAGGCCCTTATTTTATGAACATTAGGCCCAATATTTTATGAACAAGGGGCCATTATTTTATGAACAATAGACCATTATTTTATTAACATAATGGCCATTATTTTCACACACACTGGTGTACTCTTATTGTTAGTCCCAAGATTTGTTGTTTTGTTGATAAGCATGCAAATAATTTCTTACTTGAGATTTGATCACTTTGACTTGGCTATCTTGAAGGCAATCCTACTAGTATCAGAGACTTTGTCTAGTGCAACAAAAATTTGTCTACGTGACTGTGAACAAATTTTAAAAAATGCCACGACATTTTTGGCGCCACCTCCTTCACCAGACACTCTTTTCACCATTAAATAGGGAAGACCACCCAGTTGTGCCGAGAAATGCACGTATTTATTGGTGCTCAAGTTATTTGACACGTCAACCTATTTAATGGGTTCGGGGTGAAATCAAGTAATTTGACACGTCAACCTATTTAATGGGTTCGGGGTGAAATCAAGTTATTCTTTTTGTTCAAAGAGGTGTGTGTGTGTGGGAGGGTGCATTGTCTCGACAGAGTTTGGATGTCATTTTTATTGGGGGAGTGGGGTGGGGCTTGATAGCCATAGTTGAGGTGTTCCAATGGGATTTTGAGTTTGTATCAGCACAATAGGTTTCATCCAGAGACGTCAGAACATGTGTTTGATCCAGAGACGTCAGAACGTGTGTTTGATCCAGAGAGTCAGAACGTGTGTTTGATCCAGAGAGTCAGAACGTGTGTTTGATCCAGAGACGTCAGAGCGTGCGGTTGATCCAGAAACTCAGAACGTGTGTTTGATCCAGAGACGTCAGAACGTGTGTTTGATCCAGAGACGTCATAACGTGTGTTTGATCCAGAGACGTTAGAACGTGTGTTTGATCCAGAGACGTCAGAACGTGTGTTTGATCCGGAGACGTCAGAGCGTGTGTTTGATCCAGAGACGTCAGAACGTGTGTTTGATCCAGAGACGTCAGAACGTGTGTTTGATCCAGAGACGTCAGAGCATGTGGTTGATCCAGAAACTCAGAACGTGTGTTTGATCCAGAGACGTCAGAACGTGTGTTTGATCCAGAGACGTCATAACGTGTGGTTGATCCAGAGACGTCAGACGTCATCTCCCTCAGAGGAGGTCAAGTGCACATGATACACTGCCGTTGTTCGGAACTGTGGGATAATACTGTAAAAGTATACGTCCAGATAGTGGGCACTTGGCACGGGTTGTGGAATATCTTAGTGAGAGAAGTGGGTCACTCAAGTGCTGTTACAATATCATTTAACCACGAATGCCTAGGGGGTGGGGGCTAGATAATGTGTGGGTTTTAAAACATTTGACCGAGAGGGGGGGGGGTACTTGTAAAAAAAAAAAAAAAAGCTCATTGTTTTTACATACTCTTTGATATGACATATTTCACCCAGTAAATATAAGTTTACGGTAACTAGGTTTTGAAGCGTTTATAGTTCGACATCGGAAATGTGAAGATTCGTCCAATGGTGATAGATTAAAAATGGCTCATGCGTCTAAGACGGTTGTCACTTCTTAGCTCTCTTGTGCCTAGGGAAGTTTGTTAAAATGAACGTTTAAAAAAAATTGAAAACCAAAACAGTTCATGCCAAGTTTGAACACATCAAATGTAATGTATTGGTTTTTTTAAAATGTATTTTGGAAGTTTGGGAAGCGTATATTTTAAAGTCCCCCCCCCCCAACCCCCAAGATCTTTGTTCCAGATTTACTCTACTATCCCGGTAACCGAGTTGTTTGTTCCAGATTTACTCTACTATCCCGGTAACCGAGTTGTTTGTTCCAGATTTGCTAACTATCCCGGTAACCGAGTTGTTTGTTCCAGATTTACTCTACTATCCCGGTAACCGAGTTGTTTGTTCCAGATTTGCTAACTATCCCGGTAACCGAGTTGTTTGTTCCAGATTTGCTAACTATCCCGGTAACCGAGTTGTTTGTTCCAGATTTGCTAACTATCCCGGTAACCGAGTTGTTTGTTCCAGATTTGCTAACTATCCCGGTAACCGAGTTGTTTGTTCCAGATTTGCTAACTATCCCGGTAACCGAGTTGTTTGTTCCAGATTTACTCTACTATCCTGGTAACCGATTTTTTATTTTTTTTTATAGTTTTGTTTTAATCTTTCCCGGTAAACTTTTAATTTTTTGTTTCTTTTATTAGTTTTGAAGCTAGTTTCTCCCATTATGAATGTCGACACCGCATAAGATGCATGGCTCGGAGCCGACACCCACTGCAAGCTCGCACCTCAGACCATCATTTAATTCCTCACATCACATTTCCTTCCTTCCAAGAGGTTTTTTTCCTCTCCTCCTTCCCCCCTCCCCCCTTGTCGTTTAAATATTAGCGGCATAAACAAACCGAAGGCTTCTTTTTTGTGTTTCTTTTGGTCATCAAAGAGAGCTCAAGTGGGATACGTCGCCTGTTGACTGGAGCCGAGTGCAAGAATGTCCTCTCGTGGTGCATGAGGTTATCTCCGTTGTTTAACGTCTACCATCTGGCCGGCAGCGAACACGAGCTGATGGAGCTCATGGAGGGGATGCGCAAGTTGGATGCAACATGGGTTATAGACGCACGGTGGGGGTTGTGGGGGCTCCGGGGGTTGGAGCGGGTCCGTATACAGAAAATGTAAATGTCTCGCAATGGGGGGGGGGGGGGGTTAAAGATATAAATGTCCAAACGTGTAATCGTTTTATTGAAAAGTTAATGAGAAGACCATCTCTGCCTAACGTCGTTGACACTTAGAGTTCTTGGCGCGCGCTGGTGAAATGCTCTAAATGTCTTCATACAGTCGTCCATCTGAAGTGTCACCCTGACCGATGTTCGTAAGCCACCCTGACCGGTGTTCGTAAGCCACCCTGATCGGTGTTCGCATGTCACCCGGACCGGTGTTCGTAAGCCACCCTGACCGATGTTCACATGTCACCGGTGTCCACATGTTACCCTGACCGGTGTTCACATGTCACACTGACCGTTGTTCACATGTCACACTGACCGGTGTCCACATGTCACCCTGACCAGTGTTCACATGTCACCCTGACCGGTGTTCGTAAGCCACCCTGACCGGTGTTCACATGTCACACTGACCGGTGTTCACATATCACACTGACCGGTGTTCACATGTCACCCTGACCGGTGTTCACATGTCACTCTGACCGGTGTTCACATGTCACACTGACCGGTGTTCACATGTCACACTGACCGGTGTTCACATGTCACACTGACCGGTGTTCACATGTCACACTGACCGGTGTTCACATGTCACACTGTCCGGTGTTCACATGTCACACTGACCGGTGTCCACATGTCACACTGACCGGTGTCCACATATCACACTGACCGGTGTCCACATGTCACCCTGACCGGTGTTCACATGTCACACTGACCGGTGTCCACATGTCACACTGACCGGTGTTCACATGTCACACTGACCAGTGTACATCGGGTGTCACATTAGAGTCACACCGACAGATTTCGCTGGCATTAATGAGGCCCCGACACAGTCAGCATGTTAGGTTGCTAGATGTGTTAATAGTTCTGTCAAATTTAAGCTGTAACCGTAGTTGGCATACGTGCCATCAACATGTGAACGCACTGGCGGGAAGAGACGTGTTTCCATGTTGTTGGGAGCATATCTGTGGCTCACTCAATGGCGGGAAACATGCGTGGGAATACAACTGCACCAGATGTCTGCTCCACCCCCCCCTCCTCCCCCCCTCCCCCCCTCCCCCGTCTTATCTTTTTTGTTGATGTTTTTGTTTTCTGTTGTTTTTTGTTGTTATTGTTTTGCCTTTCCGCTTCGAGTATGTTGAGGAGAAAATGGCATCCCACTGTATAGTCATTGGCACTGACCTCACTGTATAGTCAGTGGTGGTGACCCCACTGTGTGGTTAGTGGCACTGACCCCACTGTCGTTTTTTTTGTGGTAAATGTAGCGCCGTATGTTTGAGTTGGTCAGCGCCGTATGTTTGAGTTGGTCAGCGCCGTATGTTTGAGTTGGTCAGCGCCGTATGTTTGGGTTGGTCAGCGCCGTATGTTTGGTTTGGTCAGCGCCGTATGTTTGAGTTGGTCAGCGTCGTATGTTTGAGCTGGTCAGCGCCGTATGTTTGAGTTGGTCTGCGCCGTATTTTTGGTTGGTCAGCGCCGTATATTTGGTTGGTCAGCGCCGTATGTTTGGGTTGGCCAGCGCCGTATGTTTGAGTTGGTCAGCGCCGTATGTTTGAGTTGGTCGGCGCCGTATTTTGGGTTGGTCAGTGCGTATGTTTGAGTTGGTCGGCGCCGTATTTTTGGTTGGTCAGCGCCGTATGTTTGGTTGGTCAGCGCCGTATGTTTGGGTTGGTCAGTGCTGCCATCGTGTTTAATGCTAATCCTCTGCGTGCTTCGGTGATGTGTTCTTTAGAACCGCTACTTCAGACACATCCTTCCCAAATCACCTCCCAGATATGATGTGAGAAACAATGCTAACATCGACGCTTACATCTCCGGCCCAGTCAAGAAAATATGCTCACAAAATAAACATGTTCATATATCTAAGTGGGATAAATGGCGGGGGATCACTTTGTGTCTGTTGTCATTTCTGCCGGTTAGGAGTCAAGGCCTCTAGTCAAACATTATATAGTTAAAAATACAGGGAGTTGAGGAATGCAACTGGCAATGCGGGTGTTGGCGTTTCATGTGAACGCAGACGCGTACAGCTGGGGCCCGCCAACAGATACAGCTGGGGCCTGCAAACACGTACAGCTGGGGCCTGCAAACACGTACAGCTGGGGCCCTCCCTGTTGGGTTGTTTTCTACTTAAATGAAATAAAATTTTGGAAATGTTTTGTCACTGAGCGTGGGATATACAAGGCCGTGCGGGGAAGTTGAGTGGGATGGGGCAAGGGGGCCTTTACAGGGCGCAAAAATAGTCTCGTTTCACGCAATATCTATATTTAAATATACCGGCACTGTTTGGGGAAATGAGGAAAACAAAGTATGGTAAACCTGAAAAAGAGGAACGCAACAAATCAACGAACATGTCGACAGGAAGCCTTCGTCAGCGAACAAACAACAGAAAAAAACGGAATTAAATTTAAAAAATAGCACTGGGGTTTTTGGAAGATTCAGGCTGTTGCTTGCAGTCGTCACTGCAATATATAAATATCTACATAGTATACTTTGTTGTGTACGGTCGCGCACCATGGCGGGGGTGAATAGCACCCATAGGGTTAGTGCTCAAAGTTGAACATTAGGCTGAGCTTTTGTGATGGAGGGGCGGTTATTCACGACGGCATCGTCATTTTTTTCCTTACCTTGGTGATCTTCACGGGCAGTTATGCGTCTCGTCGTCTCTTCCAAACTGTGGAGCAGTTCGTAAATTGTGTTTTTTCCCCCCTATGATATATTGTTTTTTCTTCTAACCTTGGTGCACTTTGCGTTCATCTTCAACCGGCTGGATAATTCCTCCTAAGCCCTGGCACCAAATCTCTATGTCGCCGTTTTCTTCTGTCTGTTGCCTCTCTCTTCATCCCCTCCACCTCTCCCGTTTTACAGGGTGTTCACATTTCTTTTTGCCATACCTCACCGAGTTCATACACAGATTGGTCTGTAAATACTTGATGGTAGAGTGACAAGAACAACGGTTTTAATGTATGTCCTTAATAATCAACCCTCAGCATACCAAGGGAGACATGTCCGCCTGTTTAAAGGACCTCAAACCTGAACACATGGAGAGTTCAGGATTGGCCTACAAGCCAAATAAGCCACAGTTTAGGGCCTCGCTGCCTGGCGGCTATAGCGTTTACATTTTTCTCTGACCGGCTGTTTTTAAAAAGGTAGGGGCCCCCGAAACTTTTTGCATAGCTTAGGGATTAGGGGCCTCGGCGAGTCCAAGTCGGGCCTTGTCCGTGGAAGCAGCATGCGAGGCCCTGATGCCATGCAGCGGTTTAGTATCCTGTTGTCAGTCCAAACAATGTCTTCAGGTGGACGACCCAAGGCAAGATAACTTGATCACCGTGGGAACCGAGACTTTGGCGGGCCGAACTAGAAGCGGCTTGTTACTACAACGATTCTTTTCTGTAGGCGGAAAAATACTGAATATGTTGTGGGTGTTACTCTTCCTTTTTAGTGTGTGGGGGATGGGGGTCTGGCGTTGGAGGGTAGTAAGGGTCTAGCGTTGGAGGGTAGTAGGCGTGGCAACTGTCACTGGATTTTTTTCCAGACTGGCATCTCTACCGAAAAGTATTTCTCAAAACAGCTGAACCTGCACAATAATCGCCACGCTTGTGATCTCCGTGTTTTCTGATTGTTTCTGTTTACCTATACGTCAGTTAGACCACAGCTCCGTGTTTCTGTTTACCTATACGTCAGTTAGACCACAGCTCCGTGTTTCTGTTTACCTATACGTCAGTCAGACCACAGCTCCGTGTTTCTGTTTACCTATACGTCAGTTAGACCACAGCTCCGTGTTTCTGTTTACCTATACGTCAGTCAGACCACAGCTCCGTGTTTCTGTTTACCTATACGTCAGTCAGACCACAGCTCCGTGTTTCTGTTTACCTATACGTCAGTTAGACCACAGCTCCGTGTTTCTGTTTACCTATACGTCAGTTAGACCACAGCTCCGTGTTTCTGTTTACCTATACGTCAGTTAGACCACAGCTCTGTGTTTCTGTTTACCTATACGTCAGTTAGACCACAGCTCCGTGTTTCTGTTTACCTATACGTCAGTTAGACCACAGCTCCGTGTTTCTGTTTACCTAACGCCAGTCAGACCACTGCTCCGCAACCAGTTTGTCGCGCACTTTGGTGACTTTCTTCAACGTTTTTAGATTTATGATTCTATTGTTTCATCCCGGCTCTTGTTCATATTTGATTCACGCGCAGGTCGCGAGGGACCAGTTCCACTGTCCGTAATGAAAATGTAAGTACTCCCTTGTGTAAGCGAGCCGTGTCATTATTGATTAGGAATCTGGATCTCTCGCCTTCCTATCTCTGTCTTGGGGAATCATTCTTGAATAAAAATCAGATTGAGCACAGTCT
Organism: Lymnaea stagnalis; assembly: GCA_964033795.1. NCBI lineage: Eukaryota > Metazoa > Mollusca > Gastropoda > Lymnaeidae > Lymnaea > Lymnaea stagnalis. The sequence continues at coordinate 2,489,774 of CAXITT010000023.1, read as the reverse complement.
ACCAGAGAAGTTGGTGAGTAAATCTTAGCCAGCAGATATCTGTGTCGGGATGTTCGGCTCGGTTGTTTAGATGTTAGGCCATCAAAATATCTGTGTCTGGATGTTCGCTTAACATGTTCGGCCCAATTGTACAGACGTTCGACCCAGTTGTTCAGATGTTCAACACAGTTGTTCAGATGTTTTGCCCAGTTGTTCAGGTTTTGGACCCAGTTGTTCAGATGTTTGGCCCAGTTGTTTAGATGTTCGACACAGTTGTTTAGATGTTCGACACAGTTGTTCAGATGTTCGGCCCAGGTGTTCTGATGTTCGGCCCAGTTGTTCAGATGTTCGGCCCAGTTGTTCAGATGTTCGGCCCAGTAGCTCAGATGTTCGGCCCAGTTGTTCAGCTGTTCGGCCCAGTTGTTCAGATGTTCGGCCCAGTTGTTCAGATGTTCGGCCCAGTTGTTCAGATGTTCGGCCCAGTTGTTCAAATGTTCGGCCCAATTGTTCAAATGTTTGGCCCAGTTGTTCAGATGTTCGGCCCAATTGTTCAGATGTTGGACCCAGTTGTTCAGATATTTGGCCCAGTTGTTCAGTTGTTAGGTCGTCAAAATATATGTGTCGGCATGTTCGACCCAATAGTTCAGGTGTTAGGCCATCTAAATATCAGCATATTATGTCTTTAATAGGGATGAGTGTTAATGTGTGTGTTGGGGGGGGGGGTAGTGTGTCAGCCCGTAATTTAATAAATGATCGTTTCTAACCTTCAACCCATCGCCGTGAGTGTGTGGTCAGTGGTCTTCTCCCTTGGGACATCGGTCCACCTCCAATTGTGAGGAGGACACTACAGCGCATAAGCGGGAGGTCAACTTCCAGTTAAAGAAAGTAAATAAGCTTATTTCTAGACGGTACCCAAAGTTTGTCAGAAGTGTCAAACCTGACAACCCCCACTTTGAAGTTTACCCCCCCCCCCCCCGGGGCCACCTCATTCACACACAGACTTGTTTTGGATAAAGGAAAATGAGAGAGATAATTCTACCTCATCTCCCCCCACCCCAAATAATTATTAGTCATCCTCCCCACCCCCATCCAAATAAGCAATAGGTCAACACCCCCCCCCCCACACACACGCACCACCCATCTGAAGTCCGGTCGTCTCCCCATGGCTAGCTGCCCTATGACTCACTCTGACTTCGATTTTCTTTGCTGAGAACTCCACTGTACGATCTGGCTATTTCATGTTTCGCCCCCTTTCCTGTCTTTCCTACATTCCAGTTGATCTCCCACATCATCGGTAAGCTTTTTTCTTTGGTCTGTTTTATCTATTTCATGTGTTCACCTGCACCCATTTGACCTTAGACTTAACGTGTGGTAATCCCCTTTTCGACTGGGCTCCCCAATTAATTTCCTTGGTTTGACCAGATGTCCACCTTTTTTGGTCTTATTTGTTTCCACATTTCTCGGTGGGTTTTTATTCATCTGCGTGGATATTTCTTTTCCCGAAACGGTGGAGATTTCGTCAACACACGCCCGGCAGACGTGAACTGTTTGTTTTTCAATAGGACGTGACAGAATTATTGGCCGGCGTTGTGGTCCCCCCCCCCCCCCCCCCCCACCCCGTGTGATGGTGTAGTTTCTCTTGTGTTCTGCACTTGTTCTAAAGTTATGAGCAGCGAATGCTTGTGGCCGTCCTCAAAGAACGGCCCTCTATTTGCCCACCCCATGCTGTAAGGATGGCTCCAGTAGCTCTTTCAAATTGTGTTAGGATCGATAGCAGCTTGAAGCACGTGGCAGTCATAACTGGGCTCTGAGGTGTGGAATTAAGAGTCAAAACCTTTTTGGGAGCGGACATTTTTCTTCTTCTTTTCTTTCTAAGACGTCGAGGCCGCTAGACTTTAAGGACGTCATGACGACTTGTCCATGAGATCTAACGGTACTTTATTGAATTTGTTTGGTATCGATGTTGGTGTATATTGATGAATCTAAGTTAAGATGAGTACTCGTCACCACTCATCATTCCCACGCCACACAGGTCAACTGTTCAGCCGTCGCAGCCGTCTTTAAGATAGATCACTATTCTCATTTGTCTAGATAGGTCAATATATCTCTTTAGTCTAGATTCTAGATAGGTCAATATTCTTATTAGACTTTATTTCTTTAATGTACGGAGACTATCGACTTCACTAATCTAACATGCCAATAGATGTTTTGTTTTTTAAAATTTTTTTACAATAGTTGAAAACCAAGTGTGTGTGTGTGCGTGCGTGTCTTTCCCCCATGCACAATGTTACACGGCCGTGCCCGTGTCCATCGGACGTGTCTCGTCGTACCAAGGACACAACCATCAATCACCGTTAGATCTGTTTTGACAATGGACAACATTGTGCAAGCCACCTGGTGACCGACCGCCTGTACATTTCCATGAGTCTTAGTGTCCTGCAAGAGTCATTTTGGATGCGTTCCAGTCCATCCCGCCGTACTTAGTGGAAGGTCATTTCGTATACAGTACGAGGTCCTGCTGTGTTGTGTGACTTAATATTCTTCCGGCGGGATTACGCCGTGCTGCGACAGTTAACTGTTCTTAGATGAGACACGAGGTGGGGGCGGTGGTGGCGTTGACCGGCCATGAAGGGTTCGGAATATGATGGGTTCAACCTCGCGATGACCCAAACACCAACCTCCTTGGCGCCAAAGGAGATGCTCAGTTTCGATAACAGAATGTGCCTGGAGGAATACTATGCTTGCGTCTTTTACAATGGCTATGGTAAGCTCATTTCATTGTGCCCTTAGTCTCCATATCTTAGACATTCATCGGCCACACATCCTCTCTCATCCTCTCTTCTCCTCCCTCTCTCTTCTCCTCCCTCTCTCTTCTCCTCCCTCTCTCCCACTCTCTTTCTCCTCCCTCTCTCTTTCACCCCTCCCTCTCCTTCAACCCCTCCATCTCTCCTCCTCTCTTTCTGCTCCCTCTCCCTTTCTCCCATCTCCCTTTCTAATCCCTCATCCTCATCCTCCTCTCAGTATCTCTCTCTTGTCCTCTTTCTCTACTTCTCTTCCCTCTTTGTCCCTCTTTCTCTGTTTCGTTCTTCCTTTCTTAAACTTGATGGTAGTGAAGCCCCCGATGCCATCCTACCAATGACAAACCATTGCTCCTCCAGCCAGGGGAATCGTGGATTACAACCATTGAAATGTTCCATCGTAGAGCGGCGTCAAGTTTATTCCTGATACTGCAGATTGCCACGTATATCATCGGGCGGGGCTTCTCAAACTACGGCCCGTGGGTCACATCCGGCCCGACAGGGGTCCTCCATCCGGCTCGCCTAGCCGCCCTAAAAGTTCATGACTAGCAGCGACAAATATGAAACCGGACATACATCATATAATTAGTCGTACTTCACTTTGGAATAATATTAAGCTTATGTTGGATATATTTTTGTCTTCTGTTATAATGTTTATCGAGTTGTCTTTTTTCCCCACCACAAATAAGATATGTGCAGTCTGCATAGAACTGAGGTATGTGCAGTGTGCACAGAACTGAGATATGTGCAGTGTGCATAGAACTGAGATATATGCAATTTGCATAGAACTGAGATATGTGCAGTGTGCATAGAACTGAGATATGTGCAGTGTGCATAGAACTGAGATATGTGCAGTGTGCATAGAACTGAGATATGTGCAGTGTGCATAGAACTGAGACATATATGATAGAATCGTTTATGCAATGTGTTCACTCTGTAGTCCCGGCCAATGTCTCAATACACTGTTTGGGCCCTTGTTTAAAAAGTTTGAAGACTCCTTTCTTACCGTCACGTTAAGTTGACTCCTGTCTTAGAGTCACGTTAATTTGAATCCTGTCATAGGATCACGTCAATTTGACTCCTGTCATAGGGTCACGTTAAGTTGACTCCTGTCATAGGGTCACGTCAAGTTGAATCCTGTCATAGGGTCAGTCAAGTTGACTCCTGTCATAGGGTCACGTCAAGTTGACTCATGTCATAGGGTCACGTCAAGTTGACTCCTGCATAGGGTCACGTTAAGTTGACTCCTGTCATAGGGTCACGTCAAGTTTACTCCTGTCATAGGATCACGTCAATTTGACTCCTGTCATAGGGTCACGTCAAGTTGACTCCTTTCATAGGGTCACGTCAAGTTGACTCCTGTCATAGGGTCACGTCAAGTTGACTCCTGTCATAGGGTCACGTCAAGTTGACTCCTGTCATAGGGTCACGTTAAGTTGACTCCTGTCATAGGGTCACGTTAAGTTGACTCCTGTCATAGGGTCACGTCAAGATGACTCCTGTCATAGGGTCACGTTAAGTTGATAATGCATCAATTAAAATGGTCACCTTATGTTACGCCACCGCCTTAACCACCCCGGACATTAGCGACATCCGTCAGCGCCCTGTGGTGAAGAGACCACCCCCCAACTGTCTTCTTTGGTGTATTGATTCGGTCAATGCATTGACAGGTATCTAGCTGAAAGATAGGTATGTTGTTCAATAGTGGAGTGTGTTGATTGTGCGGTGGAGAGAATGCTACTGTCATAAGCGTCCGACTATTGAGTATGAACTTGGTGTCCACGTTATCCACGTTTGAGATTAGTAACAATCGACGCTTGAGTCACATCAAGCATTTTGTCATGCGTCTGTTGGTAACTTTGTAACAATAGGTTCAATGTCATAGTTAACTAATGACATTAATAGAACAATGGGTTCAATGTCATAGTTAACTAATGACATTAATAGAGTCATTTATCTTTGTAACAATGGGTTCAATCTCATAGTTACTTAATGGCAATAGGCCAGGCTCACAGTGGCATCAAGCACATAATTCTGTCAACGCTGACCTAATAGCGGACGAGCGCCACCAAAACAATGTGTAGTCAGTGTAGATCGCAGGGTCCGACGTGGCGATAATGCATGGGGACGGCTGAGATTGTTGTTCTGTTTTGTCATGGCGTCTCAAGGCGGAGAAATCGTGTGTGCTTGGGAGATAACCGGGCAGTGGTGGAATGTGAAAGGAGGAGACTATTTCTACTTGGTTAACTTAGACATGGTGGGGTATAAGGGGCTGTCAGTACAGTATGTCACCTTCTTAGACATGGTGGGGTATTAGGGCTGTCAGTAAAATATGTCACCTTCTTGAACATGGTGGGGTATGAGGGCTGTCAGTACAATATGTCACCTTCTTGGACATGGTGGGGTATGAGGGCTGTCAGTACAATATGTCACCTTCTTGGACATGGTGGGGTATGAGGGCTGTCACTACAATATGTCACCTTCTTGGACATTGTGGGGTATTGAGACTGTTATTAAAGTATGTCACCACTGTGTGGGCTGGAAATGAAAGTTACAGCAAGTGAGCTAAGAACACACCAGCTTCAATTAATGGTCCATTCAAAAATTAGCTACCCGCACAAGAATTTGAGAATGCCATAAGGTTTTATTTTTGTGAAATTGTTTAGCCTGGAATATGTCAAATGTGACATAAAATCAACGAATCTCTATCAACTAAATTTAACTGTCCATAATAATATCAAGGAATCTCTATCAACTAAATTTAACTGTCCATAATAATATCAAGGAATCTCTATCAACTAACTTTAACTGTCCATAATAATATCAAGGAATCTCTATCAACTAAATTTAACTGTCCATAATAATATCAAGGAATCTCTATCAACTAAATTTAACTGTCCATAATAATATCAAGGAATCTCTATCAACTAAATTTAACTGTCCATAATAATATCAAGGAATCTCTATCAACTAAATTTAACTGTCCATAATAATATCAAGGAATCTCTATCAACTAAATTAACTGTCCATAATAATATCAAGGAATCTCTATCAACTAAATTTAACTGTCCATAATAATATCAAGGAATCTCTATCAACTAAATTTAACTGTCCATAATAATATCAAGGAATCTCTGTCAACATTATATAAAATGCTACTTTCCCTACCGTTTCCTATCGTACGGAGAAAGACGGGAATTTTTTTTTTTTTTAAATGTAGCTTACTTTCATTTTTAAAAAAAAATATTTAAATTTAATTTATCATTTGTGTTAATTAGTTCACCTTATAGTGGTGGAAATACATATTTTAAACATATTTTTACCGGGGAAATCAGAGATGGCATTTTAAATGGAAGTAATTGGAATATTAATTGTATTCTAGATTTAGATTAGCCTTCCTGGGCTATATTACATAAGATCTATTAAATGTAAGAGCATATAGATAGACCTTGTTACCTAGTGTAGGTAGCGTCATAACTTTGTGGAATGGTTGGAAGCCAACTTATTGTGGTTGATTACTACAGTTGTTGGCCAATATCCCAGCACGGCGGGCCCAGTGTTAGAGAGGAGCCCCTCGGGGTCGTCACCAGAGGCGTAGCGAGGGTGTTTGGCGCCCGGGGACAAGATTTGCGCCCTGGGACGAGATCCATTTTAAAGCGCCCCTTTTTCTTTTTTTTCAACTCTCAAGCCCATTATTTTCATCAATAAAATAATATCAAAGCACATTTTAGCGCCCCTAACTAGATGGCGCCTGGAGGGCATCTGCCCCCACCCCCTCACTACGCCTCTGGTCGTCACCGTCTCGAGTTTTTGGGTTGTTGTCGCTAATAGTAAGCCATGCCTCGTTAAATAAACTACCAGAAGATTGTCCGCACAGGACATGAAATATGGTTGATGTCCGCACAGGACATGAAAAATGGTTGATGTCCGCACAGGACATGAAATATGGTTGATGTCCGCACAGGACATGAAATATGGTTGATGTCCGCACAGGACATGAAATATGGTTGATGTCCGCATAGGACATGAAATATGGTTGATGTCCGCACAGGACATGAAATATGGTTGATGTCCGCACAGGACATGAAATATGGTTGATGTCCGCACAGGACATGAAATATGATTTGTTTGATTGTTTAAGTTAGGTGCATACTGTTCTTCGTGTTTGATAACATAGCTGTGTTGAAAGAACTGAGTTACCTACACCTTCTAATCAGATAATAGAAGATAATAGTGTCAATTTCGGCACACGTTTTCCTTGAAGTCTGGCGTCGTAGAACTCAAAACTCAAAGGTGGCTGATGTAGAAAGGATAAAAATAGATCAAACGCTCGTTTTTTTACAACCCGTTGTAGGGCGTATCAACATTAATACTTGTAAAAAAAAAAGTGCCTGTATTGTGGGGAGGGTGGTTAGAAGAAACACACATGATGTAGTCAATAAATTCCCCCCGCCCCCAATTCCCTTGTTTCCTTGATGCAGATCAAGTTATCTTGACCCAAGTGCTTTCCCCACACAGGTCACATTGACTTGCCGTGTCCCGACCCCCCACCCACCCAGGGGAACATGGTTAATGTGTTACGGCCATTTATTCCAGTAAATAATGGCATCACCATGGCAACGCTTAAATACTCTTGGTTTAATCTCTCCCCGATTGTGACCGTCATGAAAAAGGGGGGGGGGGGGAGAAAAATGTCAGGAAATGTTTTATGAGTTTCTTTTAAATGAGAAGTTGTTTAGTCTGGGTGTTTGACGGCCGAGCAAGGCTACGACAGTTTTTACCACAGCAGTGCCGTAATGAGTCCACCCTTTCTCTTTCACATCCGTTCTGGGGTCACTTTGTATCCCAAACACGTTCTGACCTTCCCACACACACACATACGAGCCATGCTCCATCACCCTACCCCACCCCACCCCCTGACGCAACTCCACGATCACTGTTGACTGTTATGGTGTTGACCAAGCGCCCAGTTATGGTCTATGGTCTGGTCAGCCTGGCAGTCTGTTGACCAAGCGCCCAGTTATGGTCTATGGTCTGGTCAGCCTGGTAGTCTGTTGACCAAGCGCCCAGTTATGGTCTATGGTCTGGTCAGCCTGGTAGTCTGTTGACCAAGCGCCCAGTTATGGTCTATCGTCTGGTCAGCCTGGCAGTCTGTTGACCAAGCGTCCAGTTATGGTCTAATGGTCTGTTCAGCCTGGCAGTCTGTTGACCAAGCTCCCAGTTGTGGTCTATGGTCTGGTCAGCCTGGTAGTCTGTTGACCAAGCGCCCAGTTATGGTCTAAGGTCTGGTCAGCCTGGCAGTCTGTTGACCAAGCGTCTAGTTGTGGCCTGGTCACCCTTGTACTCTGAGACATAAAACATGTTGCCACCTCGCACTCTGTCTTACTGTAAATTCGTGACGGAACAACCAACCCTTTCAACCTCACTATCTTAAAAGTAGTTTTATTGTGTTTCAAGTCAGACACCACCCGCCACCCACATACACAAATATCATGTGTCATTTTTCTTTTCACGCTTAAAACAAGTCTACTTCATTTTTATATCAGTTGAAACCTTACAAAATTAGCTGGTGGCTCTTTATTTCTTTCTTGTCCGTTGCTTTTCCCTGCAGTTTTGCACATGCCCAACGCAAACATGGAATTAAATATTTATTATGCTGTTAAAGCACATTATGTATCTCCTTTGAAACTTGTTTACATCATTATGTTTGCTGAGTGAGCAACACAAAAATGGGGTGGGGGGTGTGAATAATTACATTCACTGATTGCATTTAGAAGATTAACTCTTTTTTTTCTCTCAAACAGCCGTTAAAGCAGAATTGTATCGCCCTTACATGAGTTGCTAAGAACTCAATGGCACCGTGACATGATCTGTAAGCTTCAGGGGAAATAACTCTCACGCACCTGGCAGAGGCAAAGCAAGACAAGTGCTCGTCTCTCCGTGGCTTTATGACACATCACTCTGCTTACCCACCTAGACACTACTGGTCTCGCAACAAATCGTAGCTCAGACATCATTGTATCTCAGCATAATGAACGGCGTTATTTATTGGAAATGTTGACTGCTGGTTGTCAAAGTCAAGCACAACCAGCGGCCCGGCGAGTGTGAGTGGCGCCCGGCGAGGGTGAGTGCCGCTCGGCGAGGGCGAATGCCGCCCGGCGAGGGTGAGTGGCGCCCGGCGAGGGTGAGTGGCGCCGGGCGAGGGTGAGTGGCGCCCGGCGAGGGTGACAATGGCACCCCTCGTTCCCCCAGCTTGTGATCGCAGCAACGACTAATATAACATGATCACTGGATAGGAATAGCCTTGAAAGCCCTCAGCCATAGCCATAGATGACCCTCAGTCATAGATGATCCTCTGCCACAGATGGCCCTATGCCATGGGTAGCTCTCAGCCATGGGTAGCTCTCAGCCATAGCTGGCATAAAGACATGCACACTTAGTCAAGTCTCTAGCAAGGACAACACAGACCACAACATCAACAATACTGTTTTACTTTTCTCTCTCAATGTCTGGACCACTAGACGCTCTTCGTTCCGCAACCGTTCGTGGGGGGGGGGGGGGGG